>JAULCE010134094.1:0-12127 GCA_032359355.1 Macoma nasuta | reverse complement strand
TATTTTGCAACATATTTTAGTCCCGTGTAAACAGTTTCGGAATATACAAAAACTATTTAATCGTCTCTGTGATTAATTAAGCTCTAATATTTTATCTGAAAGTAGTCCCAATCAACAATTTTAAACTTGGCGCCGAAAGAGTTAAAGATTGCAGGCGATCTTTAACAGGCCGCACGCCTATGTGTGACTTGGCATTTATAGAAACCCTGACCCTGTTTTAGAACCCATATGAATAAGTTTTATGTTCAAGTAAAAAAAGAGCTTGGGAACCCCAATCTATTTTTAGTTGCCACCAATATTGACAGCTTCATTTAAGCCTGCTGCAATCATTGCACGCGCACTGTGACTGAGACCTCTGAAAAACCAATGATCTAGGTCATTGGGAAAACCGAGTGGCTCGAAGATCATAAATAACTCACTGTTCAGAACACGAATGCCATTTGATTTCAATTTTCCAATTAAAAGTCAAAGCTTAGGTGTTGCATGGAACATATAGTAAAGTTACTTTCAAACAGCTGCATAGGCTGTAGAATGTTTGAGGCGTTTCGCGCGAAATTGAAAAGACGGGCGTTAATTTAAGTTAAACATATAATCGAGAAAATAGCGTGATTAGCAAGAGAAGGGTTTAAGTTAAAAATAATTCATAAACACAAATAATGTTAGATATCTTCTTAACTGGCCGGTCTGTACATACTGTAATCGTCGGCCTATTATGACACTTTGGCATAAAGGCTTTGGAAAACTTTATCGATAACTGTCATTTTTCAGATTCCATAAACGTGTTTTTTTAAGAACACCGACGATGTGTTGATAGGTCGAGTTGACCTAGTCGAGTTAATCCTAGGTCCAGTTTACCTGGGGACGAACCTACCCCAGGCCGATGTGACCCCTTTCCTCTTCTTTACATGTCTTTAGAGAAATTACGGTACACCGTGAAAATATTGCGGAGAGAAAACACGCGCTTTCAGTTTCATTTTCCCAAAATCGCTTGGTGTTTGAATTAAGTGTAAGTATTTCTGCAGTTTCTCGAGCAATTTATAATACGTCAGCTATTTCTTGTAAATTATCTTTAATTTTTATTTCTCGGTGATGCAAACATTATGAGAAATTGTGAGATTTACGACCACAAGGTAGAGTCTTCGACTCGAGACACTTTTCAAAGATGCAATGTTCGCACATCGCCCCTGACTTGATTTAACAATTATCGTGCTTTTTGAATCGCTGCCAATTGTTTCACAATTTTTTTAATGGGATTGCACAATGTAAAGAGCTAAAGCAGACGAGACTTTGAGCAGATCAATCTTTTCTACGTCCAACCACATGAGGCTGAAGCAATCACCCCCTCTAAACCTTTTTAAATATGTTTAATGTGTAACAGGACTGATGAAAAACAGTGGCCCGAATGAGTTGCGAACTAAGGGCCTCTGGCTTAAGATGCCAGTACTCTAATCTCTGAGCTGCGGAACCATTTGATCTGGAACTTACTAAATTGACTAATTGCACACGGCCTGCTACCCATATATTAATGTCCCAACCAGAAGGAGGAATCCAGGTCAAATCGGACCCAAACCAAATCGGACTGGGTCAAATCGGACTGGGTCAAATCGGACTAAACCATTATTTTCTTATAAGTCTTTTGTTTTAGTTTCTTTGTAATCCAAAATTGTATTAAAGAAATAAAGCATTAATTCTTATTATCGTTAATTGTCATAAAACAGTTAATTTCCAGAAACAACAAATAATAATTAACTCGTATCTCCCTCATGTGATAAGTGATTAGTGCCTACACTGCCTAGATATTTACGAATAGTGTTTCTCTGGCATGAGGAGCAGAAATGTAGTGCATATAGAACACACGCCGAGTATTACCTTCTGGTCAGGGTATGCACATTTGAATAGTTTGGAGGAAAATCGGACTTCGAGGAACTCGGCGTCTGATATGAAATCAAACTGTACGTACGATAAGTGCATCAGTGCCTAGATGTTTATATTAATTGCGCTTCTCCTACTATACACAGTTTATATGAACAGAAATATAGCAGGCATATATATAGAACACACGCCGAATTAAACATCCAGACCAGGGTATACACATTTAATATTCATTAAACGTTTCACCGGCTAAGGCGACTACAATAGACATTGCATAGAAAATGAAGTCCGAGATCAGACGCCGCCTAAGAGGACATAATGTAGAATGTAAGTCCATAATAACGGTAACAAGCATATTGGAATTTGATCAGATGACGAAATTCTCGGCATTTGATCAGGGTTCAAATTTGTTTGCATATTTATTTTTTTGATAACCACCAAGTAAAACATATAAATAAATCTATACAATTGTTTACCATTTCATGATTTGATATGCACTCAGTTAAAACTATTAATGAAATGTATACGGCGTTGACCTTTTCTTTCCGAAAATACTCTCTACCTAATACTAAAATTATACTTTGAATTATACGGGACATGTACATACACAATATTCACAGTGAAAAAAATATTGAAATTATTCAACAAGATATACATAATTTATGTCAATGGTCTAAAGACTGGGATATGGTATTTAATGTTAAAAAATGCAAAGCGTTGCATTTGGGATATGGTAATCCTCGTCATGATTACAATATGGAAAATGTACCTTTAGAAAATGTTGAAGAAGAAGTTGATCTTGGTGTTATCATATCAAATGACTTAAAACCATCAAAACAATGTGTTAAAAGTGTGAAAAAAGCAAACATGACACTGGGGATGATTAAGAGACATATAGTTTCCAGAGATGAAGAAATTATACTCAGGCTATATAAATCTCTAGTAAGACCAAAACTAGAATATTGCATACAGGCATGGAATCCTTACTTAGTTAAGGATATAGAGCTTATAGAGCAGGTACAGCACAGAGCAACTAAGATAATCACTGAAATTTCTCATTTGTCTTATTATCAAAGACTGGCTTATCTGAATATAACCACATTGGAATTGAGAAGACATAGAGGGGACCTAATTGAAACATTTAAAATATTGAATGACTTGGAAGGTATTAACAAAAATGATTTATTTACAATGAATACCTTTTCAACTCGTGGGAATACAAAGAAACTCAACAAACCAAGATCAAGATTAAACATCAGAAACAACTTTTTTTCAAGAAGAATCATAAATGCTTGGAATGAATTACCAGATTATGTTGTGACCAGCACTAGTGTCAACAATTTCAAAAATAACATAGACAAATATTTAAAGATTAAATATGGGGTTTCTATGACATAAGTCGCTTAACCCCTTGGCCGCACTCTTTTGGGTGTGGCAACAGGTATAACAGGTATAACAGAGGGCTCTTTCAGGAGCCCTCTGATATGCACCGTTTGCATATATCCCAAATATGGGATATTGGTAGCAAATGTGTTTATTATATATATATGCAATTCGATGCCCCGCTCCTTATAGTATGTTACGAAAACTAGTTCATGACCTTCGTACACTGTCATAGGAATTTTCAGAATCTTATAGATCTGAACCTTGATCTTATTGAACTATTTAATGAAACAAACAGTGATCAAGATAAAAGAAGTAGATTTTACAAGTGTCTTTTGCGGCAGAATTAGTTCACTATTTTTCTTATGTATTAAATAGGTAGATCTGAAAGCATACATAGAGGCATATCTAAATCTTTAAATCTGAATATCCAGTCTACTTTTTTGTCGTCTGTTTCTAGAAGTGAAGTGACTTTTTGGTTTCTTTATAACCTTAATTAAAACAATTTAATAACGAATGTCGGGTCCTATATTTTGTAGGGTCTGAATGGGATCCAAACTGTTTGCGAAACAATCAATGGACTGGAGTGTGGTCTGTCGGCTGAAAGTTCTGAAGTGTAGACCCCTAGCTACAAGTTCATTCATTAAAATTTTAGGCCCAGATAAAAGAAGAATTTATGACAACAGAAAAACGTCTAGTAACATATCAAACACTTCTCACCTCTCAAATTAGCTTCCCCTCATCATACGAAGACAGTGGAATCTGGGCAAAAGAGGTCTGTGACCTACATGATCTGGTCTCAAGAACAAAAGAGGAGTTTTTGCTTATTCAAAAAAAGATCAAATTGATCGACGAAAAACTATGTCTTTGTCAGGTGCGGAACGATCACGCATATACATGACAGGAGATGAAGGAAAAGCCTGAGGCGTACTCTCAATATCTAAGAAAAGAGCATGACCGGTATGAAAAAAGGAAATCAAAGGGAGAGATAAAGCTTGTAGGTGACATGTCTGAACGAGAGAGACGAAAGCAACGGAAAGAATAGAGATTTCGCAAGCAAAGAGAAAGAGAGAGAAAAGTGAAGATGAAGTCTTGCTAGACACATCCCCAAATGAGCCATTCACAATAAGATTAAGGGAATCCTCAGAGCGCAAGAAAGCTGGAAGAAAAAAAGTACGACAGGAAAGGTCAAAGTCATATAGAGAAATTGAGAAACTGAGGGCACATCTAAAAGAAAAATCTAGATTAGTAGAAAGGTACAAGAAACGTCTGCAGAGAAAGGAAAAGAAGGACAGCAAAGCAGACACTCCGAAATCAAAGATCACCAAAATGTTGTTTGGACAGAGAGTCAACCAAAATACGAGGAAAATGTTACTTTTTCACAAGACTCTGGTGCAGGAACTGAGACCAAAGTACAAAAACATAAAGAGGCAGAAAGAGAAACAAAAGCTTAACCAGGCCTCAAGCAGTAGCCTTATGAAGAAGTACCGGTTGCAAGCGATGGCAAAAGCTGCGTTGGGCGTTAACCATAAACAGATAAATGGGACACCAAAGGCACCAACTGAAAGTAGGAAGAAAGCAGTGTAAAAAGAACTCAGGAAGAAGGTAGATGAATTCATTTGCAGAGATGACAATAGTAGAATCAAGGCTGGAAAGAAGTCCACAAAGACCAAGAAAAAGCAGAAAAAACAAATCCGTCTATTATCTGACACATTGAAAAATTTGCATCAGAAATTCTTGGCTGAGAATGCTGGCAGTAAAATATCACATGCATTATTCTGTAGATTGAAGCCATTCTTTGTTCGTCATCCAACAGAGAAAGATGCCTTTGTAAAAAAAACATGAAAACCTAAAATTCAAAGCTGACATACTCAAACAAATGAAGTTGATATACAGCTGTGATTTGGAGACTCTTGCAGAATTTGTGGTATGTGACGTGAACAGCAAAGCTTGTATGTATAGATGATGTTCAACCTGCTCAAACAAAGAAGTGCCAGTCAATGAACAGTGGCCGTGGCCTTTAAAGCTCGGAGTTAAGCATCCGCCTTGGGAGCAGTAGGTCAGAGGTTCATTTCCCGACAGGGTTCTTCAAGAGGCTTCTCATAAGATAAGATTTGCTAAATATTTCACCCTTTCAATGGGGTGATGCTATAAAATAAACACACACTTTATTTATCATATTTTCCCCCCAAATGTAATAACCCTAAAAAGCAAAACACAATTTATGTTTATGCTAAAATCAACTACAGTTGTATTTATGTAATGAAAGTGGAAAGAGAATGTTTGTTTTTACATGCATGACTCTTTAACCTTTTCCTGCCAGGTTAGTTTTACACATGCACACTATTTTGTCTACTTCCGCTTTAGGCTAAACACACCTCCAATATATTTGTCAAACCATTTTCCAATGTCATACTGCTTGGATCCTAATAAAAGTAGATAAGAAGGTCTTGCATGACACCAAAACTATCGGCATGTTATTCGGATCCATGTTGTCTGCCTGTACGTTTACACACGAGATAAGTCAGCGAAAGGGTAAACGAACAACTAAAGTTAACATTAAATGTAGAAAAAGCTAAAACTTTTGTCACATGGTGAATTTCAGGAAAAGCAAACATTGAAATGGATGAAGAATTGAAGGGGAAATTCTGTATTGTTGCCTATGATGGAAAACCCTACCCTGGGATAGTTCAAGACGTCAATGAAAAAGAAGTGGAAGTTAATGTCATGAACAGTGTCGGGGAAAACAGGTTCTTTTGGCAAATGATGCAAGATGTTTTATGGTACTCTGTTGAAAACTTTGCTACTCTGATTTCTCCCCCGACGAAGATTGGTAGTTGTCACTACCAAATAGAGGCAGCCACATGGGAAAATATCAAATGTGTCTTTAAATCTTTAATGATGACACGACTTTTTTCCATGATTGACAGTTGGGCTTTAACAGTTTGTATTCATGTATCTAGTTGTTCAATAACTAGTAGGAAATAAAACACGTTATGTTTCTTGTTTGACTTTCTGGCATAAAATTTCGGCTGTAAGGTATGGTTGCATATTTTTGCATAAGACAACCAGGCACTTTTTATGTTCTATGTGCCAGGTGAGCTAAAAATGTGCTGCAAATGTTCTGTGTTTGACAGGAAAATAAACTTTAAATTTTGGTATTTCTTTGTTCCTTGATTGAACTTGGTCACTACCGCAACAATCTGTCCTTACCGTAACGAAATGTCACAACCGCAACAGTAAATGAATATGGTATTTTTTCAATATCTAGATTAATGAAAACGTTTAAAGTATTGCTAATGCTTAATACACATTTAAACAGATATGCTCATCATTATTTTGATTTATTGAAACGAAACTACTTTCTGTAATAAAAACTTAAAAGATCAATTTTGATACTCAAAACAGAATTTTTCAACTAATTTTATTAAAATTTCTTGTATCTTTGAATTGAACATATAATTATCCTTCCTATGAAAATTGTTTGCGTTACCCTAGTGCATACCATGTCAAGTTGAATTTTTTTTTACAGTGATGACACGATTTTTGGAACTATTTTGTTTGTTGCGGTAGTGACTAAAGTGTCTCCCCAGTGATGTTTGATAAACTATACTACATTGATGACGGGATTGTTATCGTTGCCAACACTTTTGCCACACTTCTGAAACTTGGCTCTATCAAGATAAGCCTAACAATGATTTAAACAGTAACAAAAATATTTCGACTCATCTGATTACTGTTATTAACGTTTTCTGTAGAATGACCCAAGTACGTGGATGTAGCGTACAGGTGGCTCTTTCAATCGCATTATGAACTATTTCAACACTGCGCAAAGTACATTCAATGTTAACACACACATGCAAGTCTGTTCCCTCGCCTTTTTCACTACAGTAAAATCACGATAACTCGAAGTTGTGGGGACTATTTTTACAAGTCAGAATCACCCGAAGTGCGAATCAATAAAAATAGTATCCACAACCCCGATACGAGTGTAAAAAGCAATCCAATTGTAAAATTGGTGCAGCTTAAAAGATCGACAAATTAGGATTTCGAGATATCGAATTTCGAGTTTTCGAAAATTCACTGTAATAAAATACTCTCGAAAACCTCAGTTCGACCTTTTCGAGTACAAGAAAACGAGATTTAACTGTTGTTACGTGTATTCAGTAAAATCCCTTTAATACGGCATGAACAGAACAATACATAACGAATATTTATTAGCTCAAGTTACATAAGTAACACATGAGTATACAGCTTTTGGTAAATTATAAAAAAACATGCACATTCCATGGTGTTTTTCTTTTCTTTTTTCTTGTTTATATTTTGACAAGTGCTAGAAGCAGAAGAAAGAAAATGCAGTTCAGATTCGTCTATAAAAGGAGTAACGAAAATGTACAAGCATGAATATTCCCCCTGACAAGTGGTAGTTTAATGTTGATCACAATTAACGCAGCAAGCTCTTATTGTAGCTCCCCGTATTACCTTTGACCTGCATTAAGCTTTGACCTGATTCTAAGGTTGTCCATACGAGCTATTTTAAGTGATCGCATTAGCGGGGTTTTACTATAGAAGTATAAAGGCTAATAACATAGAAAATGGCCCTTGACGTTACATAGAGGTCCCCAAAACATGATGGAGAAATTAATAGCGCATACCTTGAAACATAATCTCAGCTTCCTTGCATGCTGAAATAGCTTACCTGCTAACTCGTTAATTAGTTACTCGACCATATCCTGCCGTCAACCATAAATAGTCCGCTAAATTCTCGCCTACTTTATCTTTAAACCTTGCTCGAGTCTCTTGAAATTATGTGAACCTGTAGTCTGAGTGTCAACCAGCTCGGATCCGAGATAATCGGCGCCCAGTCAGGTTCAAAGCTAGTTAACGACTTTACTATGGTTGCGATCGTCGTGATATTGGCTCATTGTGTCTGCTCTCCATAACTCGTTTAAAGATTTTAGAAACACCACGTGTTATAGTTGATTAAATCGTCGTGGCAGCGGTTCTTAACGCACTTACCATCTCGTGTCCGCGAATCATAACGCACTTACCATCTCGTGTCCGCGATTCTTAACGCACTTACCATCTTCGTGTCCGCAGTTCTTAACGCACTTACCATCTCGTGTCCGCAGTTCCTAACGCACTTACCATCTCGTGTCCGCAGCTCATAACGCACTTACCATCTCGTGTCCGCAGTTCCTAACGCACTTACCATCTCGTGTCCGCGGTTCTTAACGCTCTTACCATCTCGTAGCCGAGGTTCGTAACACACTTGTCACCTTGTGTTTGCGGTTTTAAACGCACTTACCATCTCGTGTCTGCGTTGTCTTGTTTGAGGCATGTCTAATGTTGATAGCTACTTACAGAGAATAAATACCTGTTGTCAAGTATTCATTCCTTTGAACAAAATCAACCGCCTGTGTGTAAAATGTAGAAACGGTTGGTTAGCAGTAGGATAGAAGTTATTTTAAGCAGTTTTAAAAATAACTGTAGTAGATATTTTTATTACTGTGAAATATTCACAGATAATAGTGTTTTAGTTGATAACAGAAGCAGTCATCAAATTCATTTTTATACACGCCATGTGCTGCACTTGACAATGTGTACTGAGAAAGATGATAGGTCTGTCACTTGTTTACGAAACTTGTATACAAACACTAGATGTAAATAAACAATTATTAAGTGATCCTATGCGAACGATTTTCTTTGTCAATTGGTGCGTGGTCGAGTGGATAGAGTGTTAGCCTGATAAGATACACTTTTTTACAAGAGTGTTGCAAGTTCGAATCCCGGTAGAAATCACCTTTTTAAATTGATTTTTATGTTACCGTATATTCATTTCTAACGTTTAGTTTCATAATGAAAATGAAAATTCTATTTTTTTCTGTTCATTTTTTCTTCCTGTCTTATATGTGTGTTGTTTTTGTACATACATGTTTCTATATTGTTGTATTACAGTACTTATTTTACTTCTCTTTTTAATTGTTTTCTTTATAAATAATTGCAACATGAAATAACAACGGAATAATGGTTTGAATGAGTTTAATGAGAAAAATATATAAATAAAAATAAAAATAAATGTTTCGAGGAAAGATTAGTGTTTTTGGTAAGATTTGAACTCACGACGTCTGGTTTGATAAGCCAACGTCTTTACCACTCGGCCATCGGGATTGTACACCATTTACATGTTTGCCATGTAGTAATATTCCAACTATATTTTACAATATTTCTAAACAAAAACACGTGTTATTTTGATTCTGTGTGCTATGTTAACAAAGTGACAGACCTAATTAAACAAGTTATACCTGATCAACTATATTTTTGTTCGGTATCGGTTTGTTGTTGTTATGCGTTAATCAAAATAGCGCGTTGGACCTATATGAATCTTCATGTTTTTTGCTATTTTATGGTTTCTTGCTTTTATACCCCATGTGGCGCCCCTGTGAAAATCGCAAATATTGCACAAGTAAGATATTTTGAGAACACCCCTGGAAATCTGCATGCTTAGTCCGACGTCCACTGTCCACTGTCCGAATCCGCTGAAGGCATCAATGTCTATTACCATACTGTATGTATCAGTCGATGTGAAAGTATGTCGTGGAGAGAGACATTGTTTATGTAAATAGAAGTTTAACAACACTGTGGTTCCATGTTTGGTCCATAACCCCTTTGTAAGATGGCCAGAACCCTGTATATGTACCAAGCGATGTACCAAGTAGTATAGGCAGTGCTTTAGACCACGGGAGAGAAGCGAACCATTGCTGCATGTCTGCATGTTTGGTCATGTCTAAAATCCAACATGACCAATCATATATTTAAGATTTATGCACAACAATTGCAATTATTACAATGTTTGTATGGCGACGTGGGTGTAATAAGTATTTGTTGGAATGTGGCTGTGTGACCATCACCATGTGGCTGATTAGAAGCATACGTTTATTTCAGTGCTAATTAGTTAGAGCCTGTGTGGCTGGCAAAATTGGTGTTTAAATGAGCGTCTGTGTGACGTTTAGCGTTACCAGTAAAGACACTTTAGTAACTTTCCTGTGCGGATCAAGTGCCTATGTGGCTTTCAAGACACTAACATTTAGTAAATGTAGTTGTGAGAACAGTCGCAATGGTAGTCTGGTGGTTAAAGTGAAATGTTTTATTAAGTAGACAATAGACATAACGTTTTTCGAGATGGAGTTTATATCAAGAAAGAGATGTATTAAAATTGTAAAATAGAGTTCGTTTCATTCTATATCACCAAGCTCAGCTAATAGCAACAGC
Organism: Macoma nasuta; assembly: GCA_032359355.1. NCBI lineage: Eukaryota > Metazoa > Mollusca > Bivalvia > Cardiida > Tellinidae > Macoma > Macoma nasuta. Next base: position 1,600 of record JAULCE010134094.1, on the reverse strand, counting down.
AAAGAATCCCAGAATCACTAGTTTGCTCTCTAGTTTTTACCGGCTGAGAGAAAAACCTTTGACACCTGTCTATCCGTTTTAGTTTTTTTACATGCGAATAATAAAAGCGTAAGGAGGATTCCCGGACTAATTAAAGTTTCCTTCACAAAAGTCCTTTGGCACTGTAGCAGACAGCTATTGATATCGTGATGGGGATTGTATATTGGAACATTGGCAATGGTATTTCGTTACACCTTTATCCCGCTGCGAGATTTGTCGTCTGGTTATATCTGCATGTGTTTTTCATTGTCGTCCTGTCTGCTTTAAATTTGGTTAAAACATTGCCCAAATATCAAACAGATCAGAGCCGAGTATTTCGACGTAGTATGAAACCTATAGAACGTTTCGAAACACATTGTTTGAATTTTTGTATCAAGCAGGATTGTCATGTGTAAGTTATATGTTGATGGGTCAATTTAGACAGCGGTCCTTGACTGATAGAACGTCAGTTTTCTTCCAAAATCACGTATGTACCATTTTGGAATAAGGGCACGTGGATTTGGAAAAAAAATCGTTGATGTTCGTCAAAAAGCACGTAACTGCCATTTCGGAACATATCAATTACCTGAGTCTAGAAGAAACGTCCGGTTTTCTTCTAAAACAACGTATGTGCCATTTTTCAAAAATGGCACATACGAGGATTTTGAGGCAAACCTATGCTAATCTCAAACTTGATTCTCAAGAATAATCTCTACCCTTTATGTTTGATGATCAACTTCTACCATGCGAGTTGAAAATTGGCGCAATACAACATACTTGGAGATTATTCTTGGATTGTTTTGATGAAAACGAATCCTGATCTATGATCTTCCAATAGCCCCCGTGTTTCTTTATCGTGCCTGTTGTAAAGCACCAACACATGCATTACTGGTTTTACTAGCCTCCTGTGTTGAACCAAATCATGGTCTAATAGTAGACGCTTGGTCACTGAAAAGTTTCCCAGATACTTTTCAGGTATAGACGAGTTTGAACTCCGGACTTCTCATATTCTCATCTTATTCGGATATTCTCATCTAAATCCATATAACAGAGGTCATGTGCATTATGGCTTCATGTGTCGTCGTTGAAAAATAAGGATTTGTTGCTGACAAAAGCCATATAGATAAGGCATTGCTATCTCAATTCGCGTAGCAAAAATAGTTACCAATGCAAAGAAATATCATGACCAAAACCGGTTTTCGGAAAAAATATGTTGCCAATTTAAATCAATGTAATATTTGTCTAACAAAGTAAGTGAACATTAATGTTTCTCGTACAAAAAAGATTTCACAGCTGTAACTCGTCTAATTTAATTCAGTATTATATTGATCAGTTTGCAGTAAGCTGATACTAAATATATACGAGGGGCATTCTGAAAGTTCAAATAATGGGTGCGGATTTTTAATACCGCTATAAGTTGGTCAGATCTGACATGTCGAATCCCTAAAATTACTTTCCCATTGGCATGTGTGTACTTTTTCACGCGTTTGATACATTCTGAAAATGCATTTTTATAGTCCGATTTGGGCCTAGTGAAAGCGCATTGGTATATGGCACCCCTACACCTGTGCGGGTTTCAAAC
>JAULCE010133983.1:0-12129 GCA_032359355.1 Macoma nasuta | reverse complement strand
TCAACCAAATTGAATATTGATTGTTGTATAAATATCATTAAAACAGAGTTTTTATATTAAATAGTGACATAAAAGACAATATATATGAATACCAAGAACATATCCATATCGGCCCGATATCGGGCCGACATCGGCAAAACTTGCCGATATGTCTACTTTCACCCGACATCGGCCCGATATGGTCATGTTTGCTGGGATATTTCAGACGCCACATCGGAGGCGTGGCGGCTGATCTCGGTCTATATTACCTGCCCCGTCTGAATGTGTAGATGTCACACAGTCACGCTCAATTGAATGTTTGCACGGATGATGCAGTGCTTATTTAAAAACAGAAGTTCTGATTCCAAGTTTTAGATTTCTTTGGGTATTATACCTTCGAATTTCATTGGCTTGAAGTTGCAGGGATTATTTTAATAAGCCTTATTACCGGAAGTTCGAATTTCATTCGAACTTCCGGTAATCGAAACTTATCAAAACAGTCCCTGCTACTACTAGATGTGTCTACACAACAAAACTCTTTATGTTTGGTCCATAAATATTTTTTTGACTAGCATAAATTCGAGCCAACCGAGTTCGACCTATCGAAATTTGACTTTACTTCAAAATAATGTTATGATCTCGATGGTCTTATCCATCCTTACGTCCCTTAAATAATTTATTGATTGTAAATTCTCGTACGATATTTTGAGCACTCGACAATTTCTGTAGCAGGCTTAGGGTTAATAACCGTTCTGTCGTGTGTATATCGCGGCGCCCTATCCCATTAATTGCATTTGCTAATGGGAGCCAAATGCTTAAGTTATACTAGAAAAAGACCCGCGTAAGAGCGGAATTGTTATTGAATTATAGCAAGGAAGCTATTGATGTTTTCAAAACCTTTATGGCTACGATGGCTAAATATGTGTCACAGGGCCGAGGGCTAAATCAAGTCAAGTCAAGATTATTTCGACCTTTATTTTGCTACAGCCACGCCCAACCACCTGTCATAACCATACAGATCTTAACATTTTGCTGTTGGACACGATTTATCGAACAAATCCATTACTGTTCAACTCATTTGATAATCATAAAAAACTTCTTGTATTTACCGCACACACCACGTTACTTTGTCAAATAAATGACATCTCTTACTTTGCCTTTTTAGACATTACTATATACTGCCGTTCATATATTGTCTGACAAGATCATTGGTGGTTGCACATTTCCTGTGTATTAACATAATACCACCTAAATCGAACTTACAAACACAGAGTGTTTAGTTTTGAAGTTATGCCAGATACAATCAATCTTTTATTTCGAATTATTTCGTCCTTAGACGTTTCGACCCCATATATTTCGGACCCTATGCATTTCAGATAAATGACACAACATAAGCTCCTTTTCTCTTAAGAATAAAACAGTGTATTGCTTATGTTTAGAAAAAAAACATAAAACTTTGAGATATCCAGGTCAATTCCTATTTGTTTAGCAGGCAATTGACTGGTCATTTAAATAAAATTTAAATCAGTTATTGGTATAATGTTGATTGAATTATTAGTAGACTCTAAACTTATTACACCGGAAATATCTACTGATCGTTTTTTTTCAAAATGGCTGACAGTGATATGAAATATAGGTCTTTGCAGTCAACAAATGATGACCCAGTGTCAATAAAATGGATTTATATTGATGAAAAGATCTGATTGAAAGAGTCACTACACTTCATTTCATCAATAAGCATCACATTATTTTTTATTGATATTTAGGTGTTAAGTACCACGGAAGTACCTAGTGGCAGGCTAACTAGTTCCCAACTAGCACAAACCACACACACGTACCGTATGTGTTTAAGAGTTTTGAGCCGATTCGTACGCGACGTCCCAACAAACATCGTTAAATTAGATTGGATTCGCCTCCGATCCGGCTCCGATTAGGTTTTGATTCCAGGTTTCAATTTTATAAGTTTCCGTTGTGAATACATTGTGGCTCAACATATCCTGTTCCCCCTTATTACGCGAATCGCGACCATACTGATGTCGTCAACCGGCTACGACCCGGATCTGACGCCGAGTAACTCGGCGTCTGATCCGGATTCGTGTTATTTGACGATTGGTCATCGGATTCACCAAATTTCAAGAGAATCAAACAGGTAATAATTCAATCAGACGAAACTTCAGCGGATTTTGTTTTTGGCGGCAGGATAAGGGTTAGTATACCGATCAAGATTACCTGGCCCGACTTTCACAAAGCAACTCGAGTCGAGAAATTTCAATCTCAAATATTGACCTCAGTGTTATTGTTACCGCACTATAAATGTGTCTGCCTTTGAAACATGGAATGTTTCACAGGCAGACAAAATTTCAGTGCAGTGGCAATAAAATTGGATGATATATTCAATGTTGAAATTCTGAGTTTGAGCATCTCGAGTCGCTTTGTGAAAGCCAGGCCTGGAACTTAAGAATATATGCCCTTAATGAAGCATTTGTCTTTCTATCAACGGTTGCTTATTCCTTAACCAAAATCAGTGAAAATGCAATTTATCACAAAAGGCATCTCAATAGATGATTAACGAAGGTAAAGAAAGACGGTCTTATTCATTAAGATAAATTACTATGTCACTTACCGAAGTTTAAGAAGAAATCTGAGAAATAATAGACGGATTTGCTTTAGTACCATACTTAAGTTTAAAGGTAGATACGAATTGTCTTTTTCTTCTCATTAGAAGAAAATGTTGTATTTTTCACCATATTGTCAAAACCGTCTGTTACCAAGGCGCTGAAAAGCAGGTTTCTTTGGTAAAAGCTTAGCCCTTATAACGCTGGTCGGGACCATATGTCTTGATGGGTACATTATTCTTAACAGCCTAAATCTCGGTCAGTCATCGAGTTAATCCGCATCTGAACCGGATCAAAGCTGTATGACTTCCAAATAATATGTTTACCTAATTTGAAGCAAATTGGACAATGTTTAAACAAATAATTAATCATGAGGACGAGATTTTGAATAGGTGGCAATTAGCAAGGGTTAAAGTTAATTAAACATAATTGGCCTAAATTAATTTGAATTATAGCCTCTGTTTCGAGCATACAGTCGTTAAATTCTCCTCTAGAGACATATTGCCGATCGTTTATAGCATTATTCTAAATAGAGCGAAAACAAGCAAAGACAGTCCTCATTAAACAGCTTCAACATTTATATGTCTAGGATTTACATACCGCATTTTATCGAGCTATACATAATTGGTACAGGACAACAAAGAGTTGTCATGATAAAACCAACTATCAGACAGAGTTTTTTGTCGTCTTATGTTAAAAGGTGGATGAGCATAATGGAATCTTTGACCCCTTCCTCTACACACTACTTTTATACCTATCCACAAGGAAATAATCTGATTAAAAAAACGAAGATCTAGGCAAAAGAAAAACAAACTTATTCTTATTCGAAGCATTGTAGGAAATGCAGTATCCTAACGAGCAAATTTTGCATTTCCTACAATGTTTTGATATACATCATTGACAGAGGCGCTGTTAAAAGGCGCTCCTGTGGATAAAAAAGGTTATAAGCCGACTATTTCTCCGGATATTTTCTGAGATTTCCGAATTTTAGAAATATTCTCTATAACCATTGTTCTAAAATTGCAAGCAGCATTGATCACAATGAGACGCCGTAATTCACGGCGTCTCATTGGGATCCATGCTGCTTGCAAATATCAACAAAGTTTCTTCCGTACCACGCAAAAGGGTGTTTGTTTGCCTAGATCTCCGGATTTTTCATGGTCCAGTTATGGTACTAGATTCATGAAATAAATTTTCCTCATGTGTGCCTTGCAAAAATGCATTTTGTTAGTACAAAACACATTTCCGAATTAAACTGATTTTACATGACATTGATATTTGGTATACGATAAAATCAAAAACTATCTTACTTTATTCTTACACTATTTTAAATCAAATATTATGTTGATATAGATAGAACATTTTCATATATCTGAGTAGTTAGTGTTTGGTTTGGTTTTGGGACTTTACTGCAATTACAACATATATAAACACATCATAATCTCAGTTTCATGTCGTGGTTCTTAACAATCATTATTTTTAAAGACTTCATTTACAATGAACTACACAGTATTTTGTACGCACACATATATTTGTGTATCTTGGTCATTAGGCGACGCATGTCTCACAATGCTGGGTAGTTTGTAGGAAATCACCCATAAACATATGTTTTAATAGGTTAATAAAATCGGTAACGAATTATTGTTTGCTAACTCACGTAACAGTCCTATAGAAAAACAATGATGTGTCAATTATGTCTATCGTAATTAACAGTTTGATTGCTGTTGAGCTGATGATTGTTTCGTATAGGTATTTCAACTGTTATTCGGGACTACCCTGTATACTTCATATAGAGTTTGTTTTCAGAAATTAAAGAAACATTTTCGCGATACACACCCCATATCAGCGGTTGTAAATCATTTATAAGATGCACTATGTGCTTCCCTCGTGCATGTTTGTATCTGTTTAGCACCATTTCGAAAACTAACTTCTTAAAAGCTAGATTAAAAGGGTCGGGGAACCAAGAATCTCTGAAACTATTATACATTAGAAATAAAATGAACTGATGAAAACGTCCAACATTAAGTCGAAAAACAACCTGTGCTTTGAAAAACGGCTTTGAAAGCAAAGTTAGAGCACGGTGCTTCATTGCCCATAGTTTTAGCAAAAAAAAAAGGAGCTAAAACTAATTGCGCCTCATTGTGAACTTTTTGTCTGAGTTGTCAAATGCATCAGTTTGTAAAACCTATTCAGTGTAGACCCTAACCTGATAATTGGCTTAATCTCGAAATATCAATATTGGGTTAACCTTTATCCCGCCATTAAAATTGCCTTTTGCTGAGAGTCTCGTCAATTTCAACCTTCCTCCGAATCCATTGATTCAGCGTCTAATTTGGATTTAAACTGCTTTTTTTCAGTTTTGAAATGCAGGATAAGTGTTACAAACAACCTTTTTGGCAAGGCACTTGCCTTTATATTTCTGACTTGGTAAAACATTCCACTATGTACTTTTTCTAAATGGTTTGGAAATCATAAAAAAGTTAGGTAAACGCTACCTTTAGAATTCAAAACAAAATACGCTAAGCGGCTTGCTGCAAGACGCCAGCTTAATCTTATGATATGATGCTTAATCTCTTTTTTATCTTGTTTATTCGAAGAAATAGTGCAGCTTATGTAATCACTCCGGTGTTGGCGTTGGCGTCAACGTTCGCGTTGGAGTTATAAGCTTGGTCCGCGTTGGCGTTACCAACTTGGTCATACCTATACGTTCATGGCGTTTGCTCAGACACTGTAGATGTTGTTGCTTCGAAACTACGCATACTTATCAAGGGTCATAAGATGACATTGTATGTCAAGTCCCATAACTCGGGAATGGATTTTGACTGAATTGTGCCCGTGTTGGACTTAGATAATTTTTAAATATTTTTCGTGCAACGCCTTTTCTTGAACAATGGGTATGTTGTTGCTTTAAAATTGCTCACACTTATTCGGGGTCATGAGCCTGATAGGCGAGCTATATTGTCCTCTGATATCTTTTGTTTATGAATGCTTACACCCTTAACACAATATCATGGCCGAATAATTATTTAATTGTTGGACACGTTTAACATACACGTTCTTACGTGTTCAAAATGACATCGCCAAAGGTATCCGCCTTCTAATATTCGTGTCTCAAAAACGCTTTTTAAATTGTTTGCGTGTTTAAACACAGTTTCCGATTCCCTGAGTACAAAATAATTTGTATATAAAGGGGAAATGGAAATTATCTGTAACAGTGTACCTACTAAAACGCGCATATGCAAAACAAGATATAGTATAAATACGTAATCATTTTAAATTTGCCTCTGGTTTAGTAAAAGGAACCCGCATGTGCATATACGTGCCATGGTAAATATAATTCAAAACGTCCAATATGTTTGAAAGAACTTGGATCGATATAGCTTTGCCATTATATTTGCAGTGTTAAATTTATTTAATTAGATTGGAATATTTTAAAACTTTTTATGTCAGGTTGTTGGTTACGATCAACAATGAAACTACATATAATGTGTTTGGCACTCTTTGTCTCAGGCACTACACAATAACCTTTTTTAAAGGGCGATATAATTAATTCTTGGTAATTAAATTGATTGGGGTTCACTTGCTCACTTTCAGTTTTCATTTGAAACGGGCTTTCATAATAATGTAGATCAGAGTAACGAGTTTATATATGCAAACTATACCCCAAAAAGCTGATTTAAGATACATATTCGAAAAAAACATTAATTTCAGATCCTTGTATGTACCTTTTAAGTACTGTTAATCATGACTTGGCATAATTGCGTTTTCCTTAAAAGGTATGATTTGTTCAGAAATGGAACCTTATACTTTCTTTTTTTGTTTTTGTTCTATCATATATCTATTTTTGTTTTTATTTGTTATACGTTAGGCATCGAGTTACCTGATATAATCATGATCGTATTGAAATGGCGCAAATAATCATAAACGTATGGAAACATCATTAAATGTCAAACAGTAAAAGCCCTTTAAGGCGGCAACTCGATCAAGAAAACATGGAGGTCCCCAAAGATAGGTGGTATCTTTATATGGGTGAAACATATTGCAGAAAGTTCCCATTAGAGCCTTATTTTAATGTCATAGTTTAACAAGTATATGCTTGGTATTTCGTTCTACAAAGTTTAAACAAAATATATTGTTTAGAACAAATAAAATTTTACTGCCGCATAAGACTTTAATAAGAATATTGAATACAAGTACTGTAAAAACAAATGGCATTTTTTTCCATTTCATTGACTACGGCAGTCGTTTTCGACCGGTTCAAGACGTCGTGATTTAGTGCACGTTATTCCGGTCCAACCATTTCTCCGGATTTTACCGGAGATTTCCGGAAATTTTCGGGTTTTAGAAGTATTCTCTATATAACCAGTGTTCTAAAATGTCAATCAACATGGATCACAATGAAACGCTGTATCACACGTCGTATCATTTGGATACAAGTTGTTTGCAAATGTCATCATAGTTTCTTCCGTAGCACGCACAAAGTTGAGAAATTTGCCAAAACTCCTTAATTTTTCATAGTCCAGTTATTGTGACCCTGTGTCTCGTAAATATTGCATTTCCTGGTTCATTGCCCAACACTATATGTTAAAATAAACTTCAAAAGAAGAATCAAATGAAATAGAGGGAGGTATTGAGATCATTTCTTACATTGTTTATAATAACCATCATTATACTGAAGCGCTTAGGGACACTGTTATGGAGGAAAGGGTTAATACATCCCATCACGTTCCACTATGTTGAAACGGAAGCTAAAGTCAACACTTTGTGTAGCTAATCACAATAATAACGGATCATAGTAAACAATGATCACATGACCAAGCATAACCAAGCAGCATCACGTCGTAACAGTCGTCTCAGATTCCTTTTGTATACGTGATTTCATCATGTATCCCTTAATTCACAAACTACTTTTAGTCTAATCCACAAGGAAATAATCCAACAAACACTCGGCAAAACTAGGCAAATGAAAAATGTCGGTTTTGTATTGTTGGAAATAATTCAAATAAATGGAGTCTTTGCTCGCAACGAGCGAATGCTACATTTCCTTCAATGTTTTCAACAGTCATCATATATAAAGGCGCTCAAATGCGCTTCTGTGGAGGATATGGTTAGAAACATGAATGTGTTAGGTTAGAGGCTGAAATTACTGAAAACTACATAAAGCACGTTTGGTCATCATGAATATATACGAATTCATATCACAGAGGAAAAATGCAACTATCTATAAATCACTGTAAAGCTTTATCAACTATATAAATATTGACTATCAGAAAAAACAAATGTGTTTTTTCCAAAAGCAATTAACAGTCTGTTTTCACTCAACGGCATCTGGAAATAACTTGGTTTGATCACGGCGATAACAGCATCTGGGTTTTTTTCTCCAGAAATATAAGGAGGCCAGGTGAGGAACGCATTTGTGTTGTGATTTCAAAAGCTTCTTGGTAGCATGCACATCATCAAACGACATAATGGTCAATGTTAACTATACAAATATTTCATTGTATAATATTTGCCACGAAGCAGACTATATAACACGAAGAAGATCACGATTCCAATGCACATATCTCACCAAAGTCGTGCGTAAAACTCAAAACGTCAAGCCTATAATTCTTATGCCTAAGCAAGCGAGTTTTAACTGCAAGTAGAACATGTTTGGTTTCACTGGCAGTCAAACACTTAAGTGCAGAGACAAAATATTTACGGCAAAACGAAATAGGTTATTCGTTTAGTTGAGCACAAGATGGCTGATTTATTGTCTAGGTTTAACTTCATGGATTTGCAGTACCGCTACATAAAATCAAGAATTACTGAATTTCTAGTGCGGTGTATAGTGCCGTTGCCTATGAATATACAATTTCTTCGCATTTAATGATTTGGAGGTTCTTATAATATAGATCAAGGTCAGGTTCATGTTTAAACTTTTTAAAAGACTGCACAATTTGCGGTGCCGGAGAAAACATTTCCAATAAGTGGTCAGCTTAATCAGAAACTGCGTTGTAAACGAGGCGTTTGATCTGGGATTTTACTTATTGCACATTCATCAGACGTGATTTCGTAATATGTGTCACACATATGGCCCGCTTGTTACTTTATACGTAATGTATCGATAACGATTGTGTTAAGAATTTGTTTAAGATTTCAACAAAGCTTTGGTTTGCAGAGTTCAGAACGGACAACCACAATATTAAAACAGAACAAATATGTCGTTATTATTGTTGGAAACTATCGGATTCCGTTATCTGATAAATACCACATGCATATTGCATAGCTTACATGTATATAAGTGAAATTATATATATTGAAAGTTTTTGAAGCACATGTCGAAGTACTTTCAGCCTTCAATAACGATAAATATTAGGTAAAATGCGCTTCTATAGAGAGAAGGAAAATCGGAATCGGAGGTGAATTGAATTGACATTTGAGAATTAAGAGTTCGCCATATTAAACGGTCACCAAGCTAGCAGCGAGTCGGAACAAAATCTGTTAAAATCGTCGATTGGCTGTGTTTGGTGCTGTTTTCGAAGTTTTGTTTTTATGCACAGCCATTCAGGTTGAAGTTAAAGCAGCTCAACAATAAACAGTATTGTTTCGTTAATCCAGACACGTTGGTTGCCTAGTAAAAACAACAGGCAACTTAAATTCCAGAGTAACGAATAAACTGTTTACCCTTAAAGTGTTGCTTTTTGAAAACTATGCATCACCTTAAAAACTTCTACGTTTAAATGTGAATTTCTAGTGAGATAAATAGTTGCAAGTATTGCTGAACCCGATTAGAAAACTCCAACTGGAACCCTCTTTTCTGAGTGTTCACTGTTTGCAAATGACGTATGCAGCCACAAAAAAACATTGTCGGATCGCGATGTTTTCTCTTTAAAGGGATAGCGGACCAGCGGTAAGATATGCTTATCATTAATATGAAGATTTATTCATCCTTACACTTATTAATGTGTTGCGTATATGATGTTTTATCCAACAAAAGATGTTAGATTATTTCGAATACGGTGTCGTATAATTGGGGCAAATATATCCTTCAGATTAACGTGACAACGCGCTTATCAGGTTGACATCAAAATGTATAAATTATCGCGTTTACAAAACAGATCACACATATAAACACTATTTGGATACACTTCCACCTTTAAAGGAACAAAGTTTAATAAATGTCTGAATGTGCAATAATCATTTACCAATAGAGAGGTTAAGATGTCCTAATATAGAACATACAGAGAGTTTTTGACATTTTTGTAATTCTGACGAAATTGGTGATGAATATCACTACCTTTTTAAATGCGCGTATTTTAATGAATTACGAAAAACAATGATCCCGCCTAGGTATTTAAAAAATGTTAATTGTTTCAGCTTCCAACTTCGTATGGATGAGAATGAGGAAGATGTGTTATTCAAACCTAATAATTATTATCGCTGTGGTGATCAAGCACGTTATAATTCCCACCCGACAAATTCACCACTAGTCTACAGTATTAGTAGTATGCACTGCTGAACATCCCCATCCCCTTTTTCCTTATATTTTTCAGGGGCTGAGGCGGCCGGATAGTACAGACTCTGATCAAGAGACTTTATTTGAGACCTTAATCGGGGCCTGAACTCATTGCCTATGCCTCTTCTTCCGGTTGCAAGTCAAAATGTGTTATGATATACTGTCTTTATATGTACCTCATGACACACATGTTTGTGCTGAGAGATTTAATAAGCCGTAAGGTCCTGTGTTACTATTTTTATGCAGAGTGCAAACAAGAGGCTTCCAAGTATTAAGTGGTACGAATGTGCTAAATAAACCATAAATCGATAACCATATAAATCGTTACTATCAGGGATCTAATAATATAACAAGTTCGAGTACTTTTTATGTTTAATTTCTATTATTGTCATTTTTCTATTTGGCAAATTACTGTCTTTCATACGAAACATACACACGGACTGACGAACACTGTACACACACTTCTTAACTCCTCTGATACTAATCGACTACTCCTCCTGGTACACAGTCAACCTGAAGCCTTTCGCAAAAACCATTTGCATCGATCAGTTTTAACTCATCATATTTTAAACTACCGCAGAACATTGGTATTTCGACGGGACTATTCTTAGCAAATCCAATTTCCTAAAGTAAAAGTTAAAATTCAAATAATCATAAAAAAGGCCATTCAAATATCTGTTTTGATCTATCACCTGATATTAAGGTACTTATATTCGATTATATAAAATTATGAAATCGAATAAACCGATTCGAGTTATTGATATTTAACTTCGTAAGGTTGAGAACTGTTTTTTTTACATTATGAGATGTTATCGGACGTGTAGTGTAACATGAATAAAGGTGTCTCATTAATTGACGAAAATTTAGCCATGAACTTTTTGTCGTAGCGATCGAGCAAGTCTAGTGAATTGTTTGTCTAAGTTGATTGGATACTGATAGACATTTAGGTTCGGATTAAATCATATCACGACTGTCGTTGAAAAAGCCGCCTTTGGTATCATAATGACGTGAAACCCTTGCTTGGCACTTCATTTTATTAAGTACATGTATTAAGCAAAGCGAATTCTCTCTGATAGCTGCTGACTTTCGTGTTATATACAGAATACGGCAGTCGGTGTTAAGGAATGTAAACTTTTGATTGAATTGTATCGACTTTATAGTTTGGACTGTAATTGAATTGGCCATTTTCGCTCCGATTTGGTAACAGTTGGCTGTATTTAGATATGGTTTAACAGCGTAATCTCAAATATCAGCTTTTTCCATTTCGGTTCGGCTCCGATTCGGTTCATTAGTTTCCATCCTTTTAATCACAACGCATTCTTACAAGTCAGCTGTCAAATCTTGATATAATGGCTTAACATCGAAATCGCTAATAACCTATTCCATACGCGTCCAATGCTATTTTACACGTAAATAAATAACATATGCAGCCATTTTCTGTCGTTTAGAATTGTGTTTTTAAAATCTACTCATGTCCATACAATGCACAGCGATACTGTTTGTCGTGTATTGTGTCGGTGTCTGCAATAATACACTTCAGTATAATTTGTTAGACACCGACGATTTGCATATACGCATGTATTTTCTCATTTGCTGATCCCATAATATATAACACCTTGCATTATAGATGTACATATCTGTATCTTGAATTGTGATTATCAATTATTTCTCTGTTTCCCACTTTGCAGTGTTTATATATGTTCTGTTTCTTACTCTATAATAATATTTACGATCACATCATTATAAGTTTTATGCCGAAATATAATCAGCCGCACGTTTTTGTTTTCCAGCTCACAATGTAAATTCTGAATAAGAGTTAAAACATGCATTATAAATAAATTGGCCAGACACTTATTATAAAAACTATCGTTGATTATAATTTAGAAATTAGCACGAATTTACATGTTAGTCTGATACGGTGTACATTATTTGTTCGAGGATAGCGACGCTTTATATCAGTTTGGTAAAAGTAGAAAATAGATCATGCAAGATATGTCAAATACACCCTACAAGATCCACATCCAAAAGCTAACCTTG
>JAULCE010133872.1:0-12130 GCA_032359355.1 Macoma nasuta | reverse complement strand
AACAATACATTCAAAGCAGTAGTTTGAGAAGCAAGTATATACCAGACGAATGTCTCGATAATTTAGAATAATCGTTGGATAAAGATATTCGAATCTGAAGTTTGTGTTGCTTTAACGGTAATATTTTAAAACGGCAACAAACGAATATTGTTTTGTCTACCGAAGTGTTATTTGCTTACAGATCGAATAAGCTTTTAACTTTCTTTGGTCCAGAAGAATTTATATAATTCCCTTTCAAATCAATTAGTAAAATACAAATGTACAATGAGCTTTGTTTAAATGTTTTAATTGTGTTATCTAGAAAGGTTCTTCATATATGGTGTACTTTGGTAAAAAAATTAGACGATCAAGATGAGAAATAAACCAAAAGCCATGCTGATGTGTGTAGTTCTTCTTTCTTCTAGTCGTAATTTGCAAGTTAACTGTGCCTTTGTGTCGTTGTTCAACTCAACATGTATGCAAATAAAAAATCCTGATGTAGAATGATATGCAACATTTGAATCTTTAACAATTGCAGATAACGTTGTGAAATATATCATTGTTTTTTTTAAATTGGATAATGTAAGACAGCGATGCATTTAACGATCCCATATGTTCTAATTACGTCGGCATCACTATTTTCTAGTATTATAGTCTAAAATAAATACACATATGCAACTTTAGTTTCAGTTTTATAACAAATACAATACAGAGTATCAGTTATCGTTTATTCCATTACCTTTACAAAGTCTCAGACAGATTTTTCCGTTACAGATTATGTAAAGATATATCTAGACTTAGCTTAAGATGCAAATGACAACTCGTTTTTGTTCACCGGCAAATCTATACGGTATTAAAGCGAAATGAAGCAATACAATGATTGGAAAAAACATACAAATATCAAATAAAAGAAAAATGGTTTATCACGTTGTTCTGTAGTGACGTCAAGAGAAAAACAAATGTTTAACTAGTGCCAAATTTAAAGCTGACGATTGTGGCTTGTTAAGAATCTAAAAAAATAACGAAATACATATCATAGATAATAAACTAACTTAAAATGTGTTGCAAAAGAGAGATGTCACTGATCAGACGCCGCATCTTTACGTCTAATTTTGGACTCAACTATTTGCAAGGCTGTTTTAAGTCGAGTCAATTTTACTTAACCATTGTTAAAAAATTGTAACAGTTTTATACATGAAATACAATAGTATTGTCTTGTTTTTATTTACCGACCGTCCCAAAGAATTGCGGTTTGACGCCTTTGAAGCAGAAACAATCTGAAAACATATGGGGCTTATTGATAGTAATCCTTTAGATGCTTTTCGTTCCTTGTATGGTAGAGATATGAATGAGAAAATTGATAAACACGTTTATTTTGTTTTAAGTTAAAAGGAAAGTGATAATTTTTATCATATAAATAAATTCAAAGAACGGAAATATGTTGTGTAGTTTTATTATTTTAAAAGCCGTTAAGATTTTGCGGCTTAAATTTAACTTTAAAAATATACAATCATGTAGATACTATGCTGATTGTGTGTTAAGATTGTAAAATCATAATGTCGCATACCTATTGTACATATTCGATTCCTTTTCGCCGAGACCTATAACATGCCGATTCATCAAAAGTACGTATAGACCCTTAGACGAATTGTTTGTGTTAGCATCGTAAGATTTCCACGTCGTAACGCTCACACAGGTCTACATTTTGAATTTAAGTATCAATATAAACTGAATTGGTTTTCTAGCTTTGGCTTTGCATGTTTCGAAAATAACTAAAGAACAGATGACATTTGAAAACAATGAATGTAATGAGCATATGCTCCATTGCCCGAAATATTCCTATATTACCACTTTTAGACACGGTTTCTTTACTACTTAAAAAATGCTTTCAATGTAAAGGAATACAAAAACTAACATATACTGTATTGAGTCAAATAGGACAGTGCTAGATAAATGTGTCCTTCCAACAGTGACCATTTTTAATTGAAATCATTGTTTAAGGCGATGCATTTGATCGTCACGAGCAAATGATTTATTTCCTTCATTGATTTCAATTGCCATCATTTACACAGGCGCTAAAATATGTTTCTGTGAAAGAAAATGTTACTTTCCCTCACTACGCCAAAAATGTTAAGCTATATCATAAATTCCACATAACAAAACGTAAAACCTTAATATTCATCCACAATCGAAGCTCATGTTATCAACATCGGTTAGTTTGAGTTCATATTTTGGTCGAAACAAGTTATCTGATACAAAAACCCCGCCAACTTTGACATAACGAGAGTCGACTAACTGTATATATAGCAACTGATGCGAAATCGAATTTCGCTTGCAAAAATTGAATTTATTAAAACAGTCTGGCCCATTTCATCATTGAGACGTACCACTTTCCCCAGTCGATTATAAGAATTCTGAAAGCAGCTGTACCTGCAGGTGATGTGAATGTCAACAAGTGAATTACAGACACACTGGCATTATAACTCCTCCAGGCATATTCTAACGTCGTCCAATCGGTTACGCACCGACGGCTGAAAAGCCCATGCAGGAACAGATTTGACACAAACGTAAGTTAACGATTCATTACATTCGGGAAATCATTTCTAGCGGGAGTTGGTGAGCAACTAGATGTCTGTTCCGGAAACGAACCTCAGACACACAGATGTTTGTTTCATGCTACTTTTTTCGTAACGGCAATGTTATGAAATAACAGATGGCATGTGTTTTTTGCAACCAATGTCTGATAATTCTTAGAAACATTGAAAACCTGCAGCTTTTTGCTTAAAAATTACCTCATTTAGCTTTTGGCGCAAATCTAAATTTGTCTGCTGAGGTTAGTTTAAGATAGAATAGTTTAACGAAAGTAACAACACAGACGCTTATGTAATCTGTAGCTTTTTCAAAATTGTTAACACGGAAATACCACTGGCTGCAAATAGTACAGTCCAATATCAGACGCCTGCCTTAAAGGCGGTGTCTGGTCTGTGACTGCATTATTTGCAACGGTGCATTAAGGCGACTACGGCGGCGAAATGGTAAATCCTTAGCATACACAATAGGCGCTCTACCATCAAGATGTCGAGGTGGTTTGCAATAAGTTAACAGTCATCTGGAAGTGATACTATTCAACCCCCTGTACCTTTCTGATTGATCACATTGATGCGTTTGAAAAAAAAAAAATTTCATATAGCCACGAATAGTATCATTATTACAAAATATGCGCAGACCAATACAAGGCAACTTCTGCAGGCCGACCATTTCTCCGGATATTTCCGGAGATCTCCGGATTTTTCCGAATTTGAAAAATATTTTCTATAACCATTGTTTTAAAATTGCAAGCAGCATGGGTCGCAATGAGAAGCCGTGTTGCACGGCGTCTCATTGTAACCCATGCTGCTTGCAAATGTCATCATAGTTTCTTCCGTATCACGCAAAAAGGTGAATATTTGCCAAGATCTCCGGATTTTCATGGTTCAGTTATGGTCACCCTGCTTCTGTAGGAGCTGTCTGACTCTTTTTTTCCTTTTGCATATATTATGTCTTCAAATCTATCAAGTCTATTAAGATAGCAATGGAACTAATATTGTCTATTTGCTTATTGTAATACACAAACATCAAATCAAATTCAAAAGGGCTCGAGTCTAATCATGAGTATTCATTAGGTGGCGGGTCATTTTGCAAACAATTATACTTCTGAAGTTAACTCAAACTTTATTTGTATTCATGTACTGCCATTATTCTATTATGTTTTTATGTGTCCTTTAAGTGTTCCATCATCATTGAAAAATACCAAGTTTCTTTTTTCACTATAATAACTTGTAATTTCCGCATCGTCACTATCTTGCGATTTTATTACAAGGCGCTGGATAGAACTGCTCTTTTTCTCATAATGAGTGTCACATATTGCTATTTTTCTTTATTATTTGCACAAAAACTCGAGTTAATCTAGGGTGTGCGTTAACAATCGTGTACTAAACGAAACGAAGCAATTCAAGGCATTTAGATCAAATCGTATTTAAAATTAATTTCGGTTTTTGCTTTTTCTCCCTAACATGTGACCTTACACGAATCTTCATGAATTAGTCGACTGAAAATTCCGTACAAAGAAAAAGAAGAATTATTTCCTAATGGCGCGGTACAAACTGCTTGCAAGACCCGTAAGTGTTTAAGTGGCGGGGTTCTCTCATAACACACTCTCAAATTCCATATCTATACAAATCGTGGTTGAACCGAACACGAGAAATACTCTCCCCAGGATTGCAACTAGCTATTGCCACCGTTTCTGAATACATTTGTCGCAAAATACTTATTGTAGTAATGCACGTTTTCCCCGTATGAACATATTATTCCTTAGAACATGCATATTATGTTAATGAATACTTGATTATGTGATATTAGGAAGTTAACTTCATACATATGTCTCAACTTTGATATTTTGTTGCTCTGAAATATTTCGCTAAAAGTAGAGACATTGACCTGTTGGTAGGACATGTGTGTTTGCGTTGTGCGTTAACGCTCAAATAATGTCATGAAACCGGACAAAATTGTCTGGCTGTTATGCCTTGGTTGTTTGCTTTCGGGTTGCACACGGTCAAAAAGGATTATTGAACTTCTGTTGCAAAAAAACCCCTATAAAGTCGACTTGTTGTAATACAAACTTTGCAGACACTTGCAGGATGTTAACCGTTTACTCCATACGCTATTTTAGACATAGCCACTTGAAAACAAATTGATGAAAAAATAAGTTTCTAGGTGAAGGTATAATTCAGTTTATATTTGTTTTGAAATAATTTAGGGATAAACGAACAAATTATCCTTTTCCCACAATGTTGTCAATAATCATCTACTACAGACTGGCTTAAAGGCGCGTCTGTGTTGTAAATGGTAAATATAGCAACTGGGTATTCGATTGTGGGTGATATGGCCGATTTCTTTGGATGGAAAAAGCAAAACGACTATTTGAACTTGCGTTGTGCAGTAAAGCAAAATATTTGTCGTTTAACTCATGACACTTTAAAACAATGTAAATTTTGAGTTTTTGTTGCTATCCGTCACATGTGGCTGTGGTTGAACAAAATGTTGGCATTCATTTAATGAACATGGGAAACAATGAATTTGAAATTTGTATCACAGCATACTCATTTGGTTCACAGTTATCAACAAATTCAGCAATGTTGATTATGGTGTACAGTTATGTACCTGATATTTCATGTGTGGCTACTTGATGCAAAGGCAAAGTTGGGGCCTTTTAATTAATTGTGACAAAGGTGCTAAAGGGAGGGCTTCTGTTATTTCCAAACGTTGACACATTGTCACAATGTCGATGCACTTATGGATACTGGATATAGCATATAATCGTTAAAACAAGTGTACACTTGGTGTGCAATATCTACTAAGTAATTGACATGCAGTGACGCGAATCGATATGCACAAAGATGCGGTGTCTCAGTATAATAATCATTACCTAGTATCGAGATAACAAAGCATAGCATGGTGCCTTATCTATTTTGCACTAAAATGCAATGTCAAACAGCAAATCTCTGTAGGGCAGGAGATTGGATAGTTTCCGAAACAAGTCTGTTTGAACGCATGTTTTGTACACTGGCTTGGAAACGTGCCAAAAGTGCTGGCGTGGCGCATAGGTATTGTTTTACCTGATTGCCTATCTATCATTGGTGTACATTCATGCCTTGTTTTGTTGAAGTTGGTTGGACTGATTGAGTTGATTTGAATTAAATTCGAACTTTGGGTAATTCGAACTAATCAAGATAGTTTCCATAACTTCGACGCGTATATATAAGACAATCACTTATCCTTTTCGACCGTAATTTAGTTGCGATTAAACCATGATAGCGATTTAACCTGATTTGATGTATATAGATGTCTCATAATGTCAGTTTTAAATACATGCCATGTTAAACATTATAACTAAAATATTATTATCGGAGTCTGCATAGTAACTATTAATCTGCTTTTAACGTTTTCATTTCAAAAACTGTTAATCGCTTCTTTTTAGCATGCAGCAATTAACTAAAATTTGTGCAAACCTTTTGACTGCCAGCACCCTGAACTCGTCTAAGTTTGGGTAAGAGTCTATACTTTGATCAAAACTAAAGCTTTACTTCTGCTTTGAAAAAAGCGTGTCGAGACTTTGCGGACTATTTTCATCTTTAATTCGAACTTCGGGTGTTTCGAACTTATAAGGAATATAATTATCTTTATTATCACCAACTTAAACGTACCGCATGTAAACTGTAAATAATTTGTATTTTCAGTACACTATATCATGCTGTTCTCCCATGGTTGGATTTTTCTAATTTTCAATGCAAGTAGTGGCTGTGTAGAAAAATCCATTACTAAGGGAGAAGTGCACATGCTAAGCAAGTAATCTATTATTCGTTGAGACAAGTCGTGACAATGCCACGTAGAGGACTTTCATCAGAATCAAATTTGCTTTTAAGTGATGAACTTAACAAGTATTGCATGACAATTTAATATAACTTATTAACCAGATTTATTCTCTAAATCTAGTATGTTTTCTTCAGCAATCAGACCTAAGTTTTATGAGACATGTTTAAGTGCATACTCATTTATGTTATGCATGTTTGTAAATGCATGTTTGGTAGCATGAGCTGTAAATATAACATATTTCAAGGAATATGCTTAGTGTGCATTTATTACATAATCTTATTTATATACCAACACGAAATAAGTGTAACGCTTTAATTTTTGCAAAGGCGCTTTGCAGAAAGAACCACTCTAATCTGTACTGCGTAACTATTACTAAGACGACTCAATTGAAGACCCAAACTAATATTTCTTAAAACGATCAAAGTGTAACATAATTAAATGGAGTTGGGTGAGTGATGTTTTACATGAATAACTAAACCTTTAACTCAATGTTACAGCTTTAATTCCACTGTAGAAGATAACCTTTTTGAAAAATTATGGGAAACACAGTATTTGCTCATTACGAGTAAATAAACCTAAAATGTCTTCAAACATAGTTTTTCACAAGCATGCAAAGTTTCAATGAAGTATCTTTTTTTCAAATAAAAGAAATCTGAAATTTGCACTTAAGTTTAAGATTTTACTATGAAGCTTTGTGAAACGGCCCCTTGATCTTCATTGCATCGCGATTACTGTGCAAGGATGTCAGTTATCAAGAAATGATCACGCTACTCATAATGCTTTAATGAAAATCACTAATCCTAAGGCTACGACGTTGTAGGGATGGTAATTTCCTACATTTGAATCACGTGAACAAACAAGCGAGTTCAATGCCCAAACTTCGACAGGGGTACCAATGATAATTTAGGATGTTTGCTAGCATTTATACCTCGGTCATAAAAACTTACTGAAGGCCTAATGTCAATCTAGAAATAACGCATTATTTAAATAGATTTTACTCACAAGTGCTGACAAGCGAAAGTTGAGAATTCTATTCTGTGTTATTAATAAACAATTATATATTGGCCACGTCACGCGAATAGCGGCACTCAGACATAGCAAACAGTGTATTTAAAGATCAGCCGCCACGTCACTGACGTGTTGGCTGGTCAGGGTCTGCACTATTTGCAATCTTGGAAGACATCCAATTCTACCTTTAAATAAATACAAATGGTAAATTTCGTAACTAGATGCTGGAATAATAGCGCTGAAAAAAGGGCTGAGCCAGCGCTTTTTTATATGTCCGAGTGACCCTTGTCCTGTGACGTTGATCATATGTAAAGGTGTTGCCCCTTTTCCTGTGACGGCGTTTTTGCACCGCTTACTTCATGTTAGCTGTTTGTTTTATAGCTATAAGAGTAAACAGACCGCCATGTGAGTATCTGACAAAAAATTATTGAGTGTCATTTACCGTTATATATTATAATAATTATGTTTTTATTTTTAACATCAGTTTAGTTAAGACAATGCAATCAACACTATGCACGTTGGGTCGTATTTATAAAGCACTTAAGAAGAAGTTAAGGTATTAAAAATGTCCTAAACCATTTACGCTATATGTTTCATTTAGATTAAAAACATTAAAGCTTATTATGACTAAGAATATTATCAATGCGATAAAACACATCAATTTTATATGGCTTTGAAAACATGGTTGACAATGGAGAATAGACTCATATTGAACACATGCACTATAATCACAATATTTACAATAGGCATCTGCTAAAGAAGTGTCGAAAGGCGATTAAAAAGCAGCATTGGGTTAATATGTATATAATCATAAAAACGGAGATAAATGAAAGATAATCTAAAAATATAATCCTAACTATAATTTTGTCTATTCCAGTGCAAGAAATCTCGCTTAACGTGTTTTTCCTAGCACCATACTGCTAAATTTAGAAAACATTAAACCATCGTGGATAAGAATAAAAAAGTAGGGAATTCTATTCGTGTTTGAAACATCAAACGGTTTATAAGAAAATCCGACGTAGATTCCATTTTTGTTATCACCTGCACCTTAGCCGCATCAGAGATGAAATTGGCCACGTCACGCGAAAAGGAGCACTCGGACATATAAAACAAGTGATAACTCAGCTCTTTTTCAGCGCTTTTATTCCAGCATCTAGTCACGAAATTCACCATTTGTCTTCATTAAAAGGTAGAATTGGATGTCTTCTAAGATTGCAAACAGTGCAGACCCTGACCAGCCACCACGTCACTGACGTGGCGGCTCGTCAGGGGCTTTACTGTTTGCTATGTTCGAGTGCCCCTTTTTGCGTGACGTGGCCCACGTAATTGTCGTATCATGGTCTATGCTGTGATGTGAATGTGCAACAAGTGAATAACAGACACACCGGCATCATAACATATCAAGCCATATCATAGTTGTCCAATCTGTTCCACGCCGGCGGCTGCAAAACCCGCGAAGGAAATGATTTGACACGATGGGAAGTTAACGATTCATTACATTCGGGAAATGATTCCGAGCGGTAGTTGGTGAGAAACTAGATGTCTGTACCGGAAACGAATCTCAGACATTTAGTTGTTTGTTTTATGTTACTGGGGCGGTTAATGCAATGTTATGAAATAAACAAATGACACGTTTTTTGTGCAACCAATGTCTGATCATGATTAGAAAAATAGGTTAAATGCAGCAATTAACTTAAAGTTTAATCTTTTTGGCACCACATTTCAATATATCTGCTGTGGCTGGTTTAAGATATAAACTAAATAAATAACAGAGACGATTAAATAAACTTTGGCGTTTTCGAAACTATTTACACGGGAATAACATTTGTTGCAAATTGTGAAGTCCCTTATCAGGGCGACCATAACTGGACGATGAAAAATCCGGAGATCTTGACAAATATTCACCTTTATGCGTGCTACTGAAGGAACTATGATGACATTTGCAAACAGCTTGAATCCCATTGAGACGCCATGTACCACGGCGACTCATTGTGACCCATGCTGCTTACAATTTTAGATCAATGGTTATAGAGAATATTTCTAAAATCCGGAAAAATCCGGAGATCGTCGGCCTGTATCAGACACAATGGACGCTCAACCATAATACTATCGAGGCGGTTGGAATAAAGTGAACGGCCATCTAGCAGTGATACTACTCAGCCAATGTACCTTTCTGCTTAACCACACCGATGCTTTTAAAATAGACGAATACACGAAAAGTATTTTTTTTTTCAAAATATACCCATACCCATATCAGACAAAGTATATTTTTTCAAAATATACCCATACCCATATCAGACACCTCATACTCTTTTTTCCCTGTGCATACATTGCGAATTGCGAGTCTATTCAGACAGCAATGGAACATGTATTGTCTATGTGTTTATTGTAATACAAAATAATTCAAAATTCCAAAGGGTTGCAGTCTAATCATGAATATTCACGAATTAAAGGGTCAATATGATTTTCGCGAGTCTTGAAACTGTAATTAATTCCGTTTATTCCTACAGTTAATGTACACTTTATATGTATTCATGTACTGCAATTATTTTATTTTGCTGACATTTGTCAGTTTAATGTTTCGTCTTCTTTGTAAGAAATTAATCTTGTTTCAATATAATTACTGGATATTTTCTAATCAACACTTTTTTGCGATTTCATTACAAGACGTTGGCAATGATATGCTCCATTCTCATTACGAGTGCCAACTTTTGCTACTTTCCGTTATTGTTTCCACAAAATCTCAAGTTAATCTAGGGTGTGCATTAACAATCGTATTATTTCATCCGGCTCTAATTGCCTGGTACTGAACGATAACGAAGTAATAAAATGCATTCAGATCAAACCGTATTAAAAGTTAATTTCGTCCTCGGCTTTTTCTTCAAAACATGTGCCTTACAAGAACAGTTCAAGAATTGTTGTTTTAAGATTCCGTACAAAGAAACAAAATTATTTTCCGATGGCGCAGTACGTACTGCTGAAGGGCCGTTAGTTTTTAAATAGGCAGGTTCTCTCACATAATACCAAGAACCAAGAATGCATTCCTGTCGAAAGGAAACTACCATTGTCGAATTGTTTTGAAAACTTTTAAGGCAATTGAGTATATGCTTTATGTGTATACCTCACTATGCACGTATAATATTTGGTCAAAAGAATGTTATAACTTTAATTTCAGTTTATTTCCCTGAAATGGACTTTCAAACTCCACATCAATACAGCCTATGGTTGAACCGAGCATGATAACCTATGACCTCAAACCACCGACATTACAGCTGGCCATTTTCAACCGTTTATGAATATTTTTTCATCGCAAAATATGTACTCTAGTAATGCAAGATTTCTCCGTATTTACATAGATTTCCTTTGAACGTGCATTTGTTCATGAAGATTTTATTATGTGCTATAATAAAGTCAACCTTATACATATGTCCCCATTTTGATATTTTGTTACTCTGACATTTGTTTATAAAGGTTCAATCATTGACCTATTTATGGACCTTATGTGCTTGTGCTGTGCGTTAATGCTAAAATAAAGTCAAGCAATCGGACAGAAATAGCAGCATATGTGCTATGCATTGGGGCTTTTGCTTCGGGCTGTTCTCAGTCAAATAGGATTCTTGAACTTCTGTCGCTCGAAGAAGCAATTAAGTCGACATCCAGTAAAAACACTTTGTAGACGAGTATACCAGGATGTTAACTTTTTACTTCATACGACATTTTAGATAAATCAACAAGATGAGAACCTAAAGTAAAATAACACTTTATAATTAATTGGAAATTATTTTTGGACCTAACGAAAGAAAAATCCTTTCCCACAATGTGTTCAATGAGCATCTTCTACAAGAGAGCTTAAAGGCGCTAATGTTGGGTAAAAGGTAACGCATATGGGGATTCCATTTAGCGGAACTTGATATGACAGAGTAAATTGGCAGAAATAAGCAAAATGACCATTTGAACTTGCGTTGCGCATAAAAGCAAAACGTTGTTTGCAACTAATGAAACTTTACAACAATATCAAATTTTGAATCTTAACTGTTAATCTTGACATTTGGCTGTAGTTAAACATAAAGACAGGTTTTTATTTTAAGTGAAAATGGGCAATAATAATCGGCGATAATAATCTGCGATTTTTGTCACAACATACTCATTTGGTCAACAATTATAAGACATAACAGTAATGTTAGTATGATGTACCGTTACGTACCTAAGCTTCCATGTGTTGCTGCTTGAAGTAAAGGCAAAGATAAAGCCTTTGCATTATTTATGACAAGCATGCTGAAGTGTGGGACATTTTGAAATTGTTTTAATTGACGGATGTCCAGTTGGAACAGGTGGTTTGTAACAGCCGAAACTATACCCTGACTTGCTCACAATAAACTTGAATTAAAAAACAACATTGTAAATTCATATTTTCAGATTGCAAAAGTATTGAGGAATTCCAATATGTGATCTTGTATAATTGTTACATTGGTTTCAGAGGTAAAATACACTATGCATGTTAAAAACATTCGGACTATTGTCTCATTTGCCACTCACTTGATACTAACAAGTAACATTCCAATCCCTACTACAGTCAAACGTCGTTCGCTCGAGCTCATTGGGACTCTCGAAATTAGCTCGAATTTACCGAAGTTCGAGCTAAACGATGTTTAACAATTTAGTGCATATGATAATATTTTGTTTATAAAGCTATACAATACCTTATATCATGTGTTTTATAAAGCACATAAGT
>JAULCE010133761.1:0-10435 GCA_032359355.1 Macoma nasuta | reverse complement strand
TACAATAGTTTTGCACCAAGCCATCAAAAAAATATGAAGGAGTTACAATAGTTTTGCACCAAGCCATCGAAATGATAAATGTATATATTTTAATATTGAAAATGGGATACTGCTACCAAAACAACACATCTGGTGCCTCATTATACACTAATCAAATAATAATATCCTAAACCACCTGTGAATCATTAGCAACCTTAAGCCCGCTATCTTTGACTGCGATAATATTTATTATCAGCTTGGATCGATCAGACACTGAGTAACACGGCATCTGATCACAATCCAAACTGTTTGAGACTCAGACAATAGTTTCACCAAAACTTAAGTAAGTTGGGCAAAGGCCACAGCAATTTTAGCAGATGACAATTCTAACAGCAGGATGAGGGTGTACAAGTCAATGATTGCCAATTAAACCTGAGTGACTTCAATACTGTATTTCCAATTGTCATCTTCTATATTTTAACAAAACATAGTAGGTTAACTTTACTCCGGAGGGATGTTTTCATTAAAATATCAAAAGTCAAATAATAATGTAGACCGTTCCTAAGCTCTCCGATCACGGTCTACACCGTTGTATGACTGAATAAATCATTTATTAGAACTGAAAGGTTAACACATCAATAATTGGCACTTGACTACCTCTTTCTTATCCCATGTAAAGTCATCTTGAAATCATACCAACTCTAATGGATTAACCAAATTATGCTTACAGGTTGAAATATAAGCTCATAAAATGAACCAAGACTGGTACTGAGTAAAAGGAATATCACTTATGTTTTGAAGGTTTATCAATTTGTGATGATCAATGAAATATTGGAGCATAAAATGTATGTGTATTGATGCATGGGTGATGGATGGTATTTTACATCATCGGTTTTCTTCTAATTAAACCACATATGTGTCATTTTTAAAAAATAGCACATACACAGTTTTAGAAGAAACCCCGACAGTATATGATAGAAGCATTTTACAGGCCTGTTATAAGTGGGAACATTTATGTCTGTGTCAGAGGCCTGTATCTTATATTTTTGAAAATGCTTTAATCATAATTCACAGCATCTGGTGACAAATTGTTTTTGAGCTGAATTACCATAACAGTCCTTATTGTTAAACCCTTTACTCCACAGGAGCTCCTTTAGGCACCTCTGTTGCAGATGACTTTTGATAATGAGCAAATGATTCATTTTCCACAATGTTTTCAAAACTTTAACCAAATTCTTTAAGTCCAAAAAGAGGAAATAATTCATTATAAATCCAATCTTGAGTTATGGGACTTATCCTACTAGGTCATGTAATGACCTCGGCTAAGTGTGTGAATTTTCAATGCACTAGCATTATATGATTTCTGAGAAAAGTTTAAACAAATTTTCTAAGATCATAAAGGGGGTTAAATCATTCAAAATTCAATCTAGAGTTATGAAGTCATGAGATGACCTCCGATAAGTGTATAAGTTTCAATTCAATAGCATAATTATACGGTTGCGGAGAAACTTTGAGCAAGCTGGCAATGCCAACAGCGACGGCGAAGGCCACGCCGATGTATTGGGGCGACTGTAATAGCTCTCCATATTCTTCAAAAAGTCAAGCTAAACATGCTGTCCTCATTGTGACAAGGACCACCTGTATGAAGACATTTAACCACTTTAACTTTTCCCAACTGACTTTTGTATTCGAAATACATCATATCTGCAGTGTTTTAATTGACTGTTTCAATTAACTACAGGTACCAATTCATTAACTTAGGGCAATATGCATATTGGTCTGTCAGATTCCATCGACTGTCATCTCTATATTTCCTGGGTACCTTGGGATAAAATTGACATGGCAAAACCAAGCTTAGCAACTTGCAAACAGTAATAACCCTATACGTCATTTGATCAAGTTGTATACTGTAAGACACATGTAAGAACTATGGGTGCAGTTGAAACTTGTTACCTGGAACGTGCCTTAGTCAATAAATGTTTTAATTGAAACTAAAATTTGAACCAAAACCATAGGTTGTTGCTTTGTGGGTACAAATTGAAGTTTGGTGGACTATTTTTGTATACGATCAAGTTTTATTCAAACTTAAATATGTTATTTTGAACTGATGAAAATAGTCCCACATCAACTTAGACATAAAGCATTGACTGTATTTATTCTACCACCTCTGTGGCTCAGTGGTGGATGGTCTGCTTCAAGAGAAGGAGGTCAGGGATACAATCCCCAGCCATGACTTACCTGAAGTTGTATAAAATGGTACATTAAAAGAAGTCCTTTGCTCTGACTAAAGCTTGCATTGCATATTCCCAGGAGTAACCAGTGATTTCATTTTTGCACTTATATATCCCTTTTAAAATAAAATTAAATCTGTCAAAAATACAAAACTGGACAAGTTACTTACAATCCCTGGCATGAATTGGATAATCCCACCTTGAAGTGCTAGTTTACAGTGACACCTTTATCAGTTCTTTGAAAACAGAGTAACACTGATCAGAATTTCCTAAATGAGCTCTGGATCTATACTGTTTATCATAATAATGAAAACGTCCCAAAATGTTAAAATAACTTGTCAATAATCCAAAATGGTAAAATCTGTCATAACCCTTTCCTCCACATGCTATTTTTAGACTAATCCACAAGAAAATAATCTGATGATTAACATGAAAATCTTAGCAAACGAAAAATGATGTCATTTTTGATTTGTATTGGAAGGATTGTAGGAATTTGAGCATTTGCTCATTATGAGAAAATGCTTCATTTCCTACAATTCTTTTTAATAGTTGTCAGTTACAGTCAGGCACTAATAGGCTAAGCTTCTGTAAAGAAAAGGGTTAAAAAAGCCATGAATTTGAAGTGAACATTGATTATTCCATCTTAGCACAGGGACCACATCTTTCCTATGACACGTGGTTCAAAATTGATCCTTGCATAATCAATAGGTAATAAACTGTCCCAGAGACTGTAATTAGATCAAGCGTGTCAGGCCAATCATTAAACCTAGGTTGGCAATTTGACACTGATCTCTCCTCTTTCTGCCCTGATCCACAATGTACAGTGGAACAAACATGATTATTCCCTCTCAGAATCATTACACAGAGCTTGTGAAAAGAGGCAGGCTAATATTTTTGGAGATGAATTCAAATTTCCCTACATCTCAAGAAACCCTATCTTGTAACCACTTATTAGAACTGACTTAATGAGGCCGATGTAATGAGTGGTCACAAGAAAGGGTTTGGTGGAGAAATAAGAGGGTTGAATCATTGATTCACACTGTAGTGTCTTCAACTATGCAAGTCATGCTCAGATGATAGCTTTGCTTACAATTTGGAATCAAATCATAATGTTCACAACGTGGCATCTTTCTGATCCAGTTTAGTATGTTTTCAAACTAGAACTATCACTGAAGGTGATTTATACCCCCACAACGTAGCATTTGTTCATAATGGTGAAAATATGAAGACATACATTTTGTCAATAAAAGGTGGTAATTATGATCTTGACCTTTCTCTTTTCTACAATGAATAAACCCTCACTCTATGGCATATATTTAAGGAAATATGGTGCGTACAAAAAAAATCTTATATGGGTCAAAGATCAAGGTCACAGTGACCTAGTGTTTGTACTCAACTCTCAGGCTCACCAAGATGCATCCACACACCAAATTTGGTGTTTCTAGGTAATGCTGTGTAGGAGTTATAGCCCGGACACAGTTTTTCTATTATATAGGTCAAAGGTCAAGGTCAAGGTCAGAGTGACCTAATACTGGAACATGATAGACTGCCTTTCTAAGATGTATCAAGTGTACCAAGTTTAATGTGTTAAGGGCATACAGTTAAGAAAATATGGCCTGGACAAAGTTTTCATTTTATATGGGTCAAAGGTCAAGGTCAAAGTGACCTAGTTTGGGTTCATGACACTCCGGCTCACCAGAATGTATCCACACCAAATTTGGTGTTTCTAGGTAATGCTGTTTGGAAGTTATAGCTCGGATACAGTTTTTCTTCTATATGGGTCAAAGGTCAAGGTCATAATGACCTAATTCTGGAATATGACAGACCACCTTCCAAAGATGTATCAGTGTACTAAGTTTAATGTGTCTATAGCATATAGTTAAGAAAATATATCCTAGACAAAGTTTTCATCATATGGGTCAAATGTCAAGGTCAATGTCACAGTGACCTAGTTTTGATACATGACACTCCGGCTCACCAGGACACATCCACACACCAAATTTAGTGTTTCTAGAAAACGCTGTTTGGGAGTTAAAGCCTGGGCACAGTTTTTCTATTATATAGGTCAAAGGTCAGGGTCAAGGTCACAATGACCACAGACTGGAACATGACAGATCGTCTTCCTAAGATGTATCATTGTACCAAATTAAATGTCTCTAGGGCATTTAGTTAAGAAAATATGGCCTGGACAAAATTTTCTTATAATATGGGTCAAAGGTCAAGGTCAAGGTCACAGTGACCTGGTTTTGGTACATGATACTCTGGCTCATCAAGATGCATTCACACACCAAATTTGGTGTTTCGAGGTAATGCTGTTTAGAAGTTATGCTCCAATATTCTTTTGTCCCGATGGCCCGCGACGGACCGAGCGAGCGAGCGAGCGACGGACGGACGGACCGACCGACGGACCGACGGACGGACAGACAAGGTGATTCCTATATAGCCCCCTACACAGGTGTTGGGGGAATAATAATTACTACGACAGTTCTTACATTTTGTAACGATTTCCAAATTTCAAGCGTAAGCGTTAGTCTTAACGCTGTTACACCCTTGTCATACATGGACAAACAGTGCGCTTCAATTTAAACTGTTTTCTTAGTTTAGATAATGCCCCAGTCACAGTGACACGTGTTGGCTGCCACGTTTAGCTACGTTGGGAAGTGTAACAGAAAGTGGCTACAACCTGGCTACAAAGTAAGCAAACGTAGAGCAACAACGTGGCTAACGTGATCTGAAAATTGTAACTTTGAGCATGTGCAAAATGAAAATGTCCAAATCAAGCGTTGGCTATGTTGCTCTACGTTTGCTAACGTTGTAGTCACGTTCTAACCACGGAAGGTGACATTTCGGGAAATTCCCAACTTAGCTAAACGTGACAGCTAAATCACATCACTATGCCTTCGAAATTACGTAGCTTGTTTTAAATCATGAATTTTCATTGCATGAAGCGTATATTTTATGTACCTGCTATTATAAGGGGTTCTCCGACCACCTGAAAAAGAAGTTGATAAAATATTCAGATTCGAGCGCTGCATTAAGCAAGTTCAAACAGTATACAACCGACAACCTGTCACGTTTCCAACTAACATGTTGGCGACTAGTCAGGGCCAATAGTATTATCCACGTACCATTCTATTTTTTTAATTTAATAATCAGACGTAATGTTTTCACTATGTCTATATTGGTGAACTATTCAGATTAGAGTGCCTCTGTATGCTTTCAACAATACGCAAGTGCAAATAGTGTAGATTCGACAAGCTTCACTATTCAGGACCAATAGTATGAATCACGTGCCGTTCTAACATATTTTGTTGTTTTCAGTCATCATGTTTTCAAATGATCTATATTTGTTAACATGTCTAAGGGTTGAGAATCTCATTACGGCGATCATTCATACAGATACATACATGGAGACGTTTTCGAACGATGTGTCATTCTATTTAGCGTATACCAGTCTTGCTAATAGTGCGATATAACTAATCATTTACATAACTTATTTACTTAGCAATCTTTAGATACAAGAAATTTAGCTAACTACTATGTCTGTATGCTAATGTAAGAAAGGTCAAACAATTACATTGAACTTGTGGCTGCGAGGAAATTCACGCAAAACAGTTTGCAACTGCCTTTCGATACACAGTAATCTATTGGATACAGGCTTCGTTTCAATATATACAGACGTGTCAGCTCTAGCGGAAACGAGATATCTGTGAACACCAGTTGCTCCAGCAGGTGAAGCCATGCTTTTTTGTAATCTGAAATAGACGTGTGACGCGCTATACACTCAGTCAAAGTTCAAACCAGTCACATAGATTTTTGTATAATAATAAACGAAAACAGGGGAGATCCACAAATCCCTTTTTAATTACATTGTTAGGAGCATTTTATCAGGAGCAATGTCGTTAACCCGTTCACTGCCCTATCCCGAGTTTAGTTACATACGGAAACAGCTTGGATTCGAATGAGACACCGAGAAACTCGGCGTCTCATTCGGATCCAAGCTGTTTGACACTCGACCAAAGGTTTTACCAAAGAATGAGTGTTATGGCTAAAACGGAATTAGACAAAAATATTTGCGCATGTGCAAAACCTTCCTGGCAGTGAAGGGGTTAACATCAAATGATAATTTGAATGCATATCATCTAGACTCAAGTTATAACACCCACTCCTAAATGAAAAGTCACAGTATCATATTTCTATGAATGTAACTAGTGTCAGTATTTCGTATAACCACCGTTGCCGGCTATCTGTTAAAGGCTTTTGCGGCAGTTACAAAATCTCGTCTCTCGCGAGAGTTGCATTTCACCGGTTAACGAGCATCTCACACATGTTTAGATTGTTTTTAAAATTATTTTGTATACATATCTGTTTCTTGTTACTTGATTGATTAAATGCAATGTGAAAAATACATATGCATTTTTCACATTACATTTAATTAATCAGGTATGTTACACGTTCTCAATACTCAATACCGTTATTATAAAAGTAAAATAATATGACGGGAAGAGTTTAACAAGATGTAAATCTTGGCGACCCCTGTCATTTTTATCTTTAAAGAAATATGGTCACGTGTGCAAGACCTATAATGGCATGCGCTTGAGATACTTAAGTCGTGCGCATGAGATAATTACATGTATGTCGTGCGCTCGAGTTAGTAAGTCGTGTGTACGATATAATTACTCAATCAGACTCGTGGAAAGTTCTCTGAAAACGATTTAAGGAATTGTTACTTGTGTCTGGCATACTGTTTTACAGCACCAACACTTAATAACCCTTTCCTCCAAAAGTTATTCTTAGACTCAGACATGTACACCGAATGATAATAAAAACTATTTTTCTGTTTCAGTCAGTTGGAAATAGCATATTATTAGAGCATCTGATAAGAAATGTCACTATATGATTATCGTCAAATGTGTTAGTTTGGGTTACATTGTGGGCGGTGCTGACGACGAGACGTTACTTGCTTCTTCTTCCGAACATACTAATAACCCTTCACTCCCGGAGGCAATTACATGCATGCGCAATATTTCGTATGCTTCATTGTCAAAAATCACAGATTAACTTAATTTTTGGCAAAACAAGAAACACTACACTTATGCCCTCAGTGGCACATTGACCCCTATATTGACCTTTGACCTTAATTAACGACCTTGACCTTCTCATATGACCATTCAAATTGTGCAACTCCTTCAGCTAAACATAAATGTCAAGTTTGAAATCTCTATCTTTACTAGTTCAAAAGATATTAGCAAACCAATATATTTGACCTTTGACCTAAACTAATGACATTGACCTTCTCATATGACCATTCAAAGTGTGCAGCTCCTACAGCTAAACATAAATGTCAAGTTTAAAATCTCTATCTTTACTAGTTCAAAAGATATTGGCAAACCAATATATTTGACCTTTGACCTAAACTAATGACCTTGACCTTCCCATATGACCATGCAAATTGTGCAGCTCCCTCAGCTAAAGATAAATGTCAAGTTTGTAGTCTCTATCTACGCTAGTTCAAAAAATATTATCAAAGTTACTGTGGCCGATATATTTGACCTTTGACCTTGAAGGATGACCTTGATCTTTATATTTCACAAATCAAAATGTGCAGCTTGATGAGATACATATGCATGCCTATTATGATGTCTCGACCTGAACTAGATCAAAAGTTATGGCCAATGTTAAAATTGGTAATTTGACCTATATATTTGACCTTTGCCATTGACGGATGACCTTTACCTTAACATGTTTGCACTCAAAATGTGCGGCTTCATGAAATACATATGCCTGCCAAATATGAAGTCGCTACCTGTATTATTTCAAAGGTTATGGCCATTGACTAACAAACAGACAGGGCAAAAACAATATGCCCCCAGATATAGATCTTTGGGCATAACAATTGGCCGAATGTCAAACAGTTTAGATCCGGATGAGACGCCGAGTTACTCGGCATCTCATCCATAACTCGGCATCTCATCCGGATCTAAGCTGTTTGCATATGTTACTTTGGTTCGGAGTAAGCAGTGAAGGAGTTGAGCCAAGCTAAAATATAAGACTTTATTCAAACAATAACCTTTTTATTTTATACTCTTTTTTTTATTTTAACTGATTCAGTTTGTTTTATTTAGTCATATTATATTTCATGCTGTTTGGGAAATTCAAACGTCGTGATCCTAACTATCGTTCAAATCCACAACAAAAATCTAATTGTAGTATTATTGGCTGATTTTGTCGTGCGTACGACTTAATTATGTTGTGCGCACGACTTAGTAACACGTGCGCACGACTTAGTAACTCTTGTGCACGACAAAGTCTCTCGTGCGCACGACTTTATCATAACGTGCACCCGACTTACTGACTTATGCGCACGACTTAGTAACTCGTGAGCACGACATAGTATCTTGTGTGCACGACTTAGTGTGTCGTGCGCACGAGATAAATAAAAACTAACAAATGTCACCTCTGTGCCACGGGCATAGTAACCAATAAAACTCATATGAACAAAGTCTGTATAATGATTTTGTCATCATGACACCCATCTCGTGAGAGATAACGTCATCCGTTAAAACAGAAAGTGAAAGTACAGATTTGCATAGGTGAACTAATTTTACGATATTTAGCCCTGACATGTGAAACATTCGATATATCGAAATATGACAGGATGTACGGGCTGATACGAACCGTGTTTATTTCGTAATTGTTTCCACTAACGCATCAGGAAATAAACATTTACACAATTACATAATATCATTATTAGTACAAATATTATTACTTCCCAAGGTAAATGTAGAAATCTAATACATTATTTCACTCCTTCCTTAAATTTTACACCCTCGTACTGCAGCGTAAAATGTCACCTGCCCTGTGCTGTCTTTGTCAACGTCTTCAAATGCTGTACAAATTTTGGTGTAAATATTTGCAGAGTTACTTGAACTGTACATTGGCTGTTGACATATGGAGGCTATCAGCAGGACAAGGTTTAACCCCTTCAATGCCGGAAGCAATTCTGCGGATGTGCAATATTGTCTGCTTCATTTTCAAACTTCACAGATAAACTCAAAGTTTGGCAAAAGTACAGCTCGGATCCGGATGAGACGCCGAGTGCGTCTCATCCGGACCTAAGCTGTTTGCATATGACACTATGTGATATGCGAGTAACATATTTTCGGGGTCAGCAGTGACGGGGTTAGGTAACAGCGATATGCGAGTAACATATAGATATACTTGCTTTCATAATGTTTAGAAGAAAAAAAACTGATAATGGCGTACCTGAAAATGTAGACCTGAAACAAATCCAATATGCCTGGTTTACTCAAAGTAAAAATTTAAATCCTTTACTCATCTACTGTAAATTCAACATACACATAATGGGTTGACCGTATCGAGCAAATATAATGGCAGGTTTAAACCTTTAACAACAACTTACAATAATAAACTGATATTCGCTACGTTGATATTTTTCATTCAAAGTTATGTAAGGAATTGAATTATTCGAAGTGATCAATCTTCAGATTACACATTAATTAGGTGGCTTACACTGAACACTTGTCCGATAAGTGTAACACCAATGTTTACATGTACGAATGCAACCCTTATCGTCTGGTCCAGGTATCAAGTTTCTTCCGCTTAACCAAAACTAAAGTATTGTTTGTGTAAGGCGTTTAACATGTTCCAATCAATATTATGTTAATAAATAATTTGTTTACGTATACAGTCGAACCTGTATGAAGCGGTCACATGTTAGTGAGTCATTGGTGATCTTCAATGCAAGGTGGTCGCTTAATGCAGAACGAAAGTATTGCAGAAAGTTTTTTTGAGAGCTTTCTGCGTTACTTTCGCTTTGCATTTAAGACCTCCTATTATTAACCCCTTCACTGCCAGGCAGGTTGTGCACATGCGCACTATTGTGTCCACTCCCTCGACCTTTGGTAAAACCATTGGCTGAGTGTCAGACAGCTTTTACTCGGCGTCTCATCCGGATCAAAGCTGTTTGCGTATGGCACATGGTTCGGGAATAGGCAGTGAAGGGGTTAATGGCCATTTTGGTATCTCATTTGATGGTCGCTATAGTCAGGTTTGACTGTATTTCAAAGTTAAACATGAAAATTTAACCCTCACCTCCACAATATATTTGTAGACAAATGTAGCATGCCGGGTACAGGTAACTGGTGGAAAATTAGTGAGGTCTCGATCGTGTGGCTCGGTTGCTCTGTCGTAGAGTGTTGGCA
>JAULCE010133650.1:0-12131 GCA_032359355.1 Macoma nasuta | reverse complement strand
CATCTGATCTTGGTCTACACTGTTTGAAAGTCGTTATGGTTGGAAATCGCACAGCAGAGCTCAAATAATGACCGACAGATTCATCCTGCCGCCAACAAAATAGTTCGTTGAATTTTCGTCTGCTTGATCTTTTAACCTGATTCTATTCTCTTGAAATTAAGTGAAAATGTTGCCCAAGCGTAGTAGAGCTCGGATCCGGATCAGCCACCGAGTTACTCGACGTCTGATTCGGGTCCAAGCTGGTTGACGATGCCACTTTGGTCGCGATAGGCATGGTACAGTAAATGATAAAAATACCAGAAATATACGATTTGTCTCATATCATTTGCCTTTCGTTTGCGTTGCGATTTAACGGGAGATAATTACGTTCCCCCACTGTATAATGAGGAGAAGAGCAGTAAGCTCTAAACGTTTGTGTAAGGATGGATTTAAACAAAAATATAATTACTGAGAGGTTAATAGTCTAGATATGCACCCAGGCGGCTGCTGTTGAACGCCACACACGCGCGCTGATTAGCCAGTGTTTATCTTACAGCAGACGGACCCTAGAGCGGCTAATTGATCAGCAGTTCTATCGTTATATTTCTTTAATTAGTCTATGAGCGGTGGGGGCAATTTACCAAATAAATAGGCACGTTTAACTCTTTATCATTTACGTTATATATACTCATCTTTACACTTTTGGTACATGTAGCAAATACCGTTTTAACAATACTGTGGGAAATGAAGCATTACCATTCAAATATGGCATTTTCCTCAGTTTGTAAACTCCGTTGTATCCCTACCGGAAACTGCGATCAGCGAATCGAGTTTAGATATTTACTCTAACGGATGGATACAGGTGACTTTCACGAGAAAGTTTTTCACTACGTTTAACACGCTTTTAACACGAAGGACACTTACTATAATGTTGATACACTTTTGAAACCTAAAACATATCTCTACGTACGTTATTGTGATAAACAAACACTAAATATTTGACATGATCCACGTTGTGTATGAAAAGAAAATTGCAAGTGCTTCAAACAATTATCGTAAATACCGTCCATGTAAGCTTTTTCTCACCACAAATTATATAAATAGCAATATGAATAAACTTTCCACCATAAAAATATAATTTACCATGGGGGTTTACAGGGTTTAAAGGGTTACAACAGAACCGTTGCAAACAATCTTTATATGATATAGATGTATAACGAAAACTGGTCACGCTCATAATTTAACGAAAATTCTGCTGGTAATTTATTCACAGAATGACTTATTACATTCATGGAAGGTCCGATTCCTTATAAAGTTTTCAAGGAAAAGAGATATACAAAAAGGTATAGTTTTAGTCTATCAAATAATCTACACCAATGGTCAAAATACAAACTACTAAGGAATAAAGTTAATAATCTTATTAAACATGCAAAAGAGCAGTAGTATAGCAATATGGAAGAAACAAATTGTGAGGCATCGAGAAACAACCCTAAATACTATTGGAAAATTCTAAGACAATTAATAAAAACAACTCCAATAATATACCGCCTTTAAAAGCTTCTGATAAAGAAAAGGCAGACTGTTTAAATGATTACTTTATTTCGGTATCATCCATTCTAAATAATACGATAGGATTACCAGAATTTCATACAAAACCAAATAACTTTTTGACTTATATAGTAATACAGAACAAGAAATAAAGGACATTTTATCTACTTTGAATATAAATAAGGCTATTGGTGAGATTCTTGTAAGCCAAAGAGTTTTAAAAACACATCAAACAATGATCTATCTTAACACCCCTTGGAATGCTGTTTAATATATCCCTTCGTAAAGAAACATTTCCAAGGATTCGGAAAACTGCTATTGTGATGCAACTATTAAAAAAGGTGACCCTAACTCTACTAATATGTATTGGAAACGTAATGGAAATAGTTATATAGATGTGTATAAACATTTCTACAACCATTTTATAAGTAACAATCTCATACATGACAAAGAGTCAGGGTTTTTACGAGGTCATTCAACCATTCATCAATTAATTGATATATATATATTATCATCAAATAACTCATAAAATGCATACTCTCATGTTTCTTTAATTTCGAAGGCATTCGACCGTGCTTAGCATGAAGGGATACTTTTCAAACTTAGACAGAGTGGAATCAATGGTTCTTTATTAAATTATGTAAGGGATTATTTATCTGAGCGTAACCAAAAGGTGTTTGTAGGACCATCTTATTCTGAAATAAAAAAAACGACAGCGGGTGTACCCAAAGGGTCTGTTCTTTGACCACTTCTATTTTTAGTTTTCTTAAATGATAGTGTAGATACACTTTCAAATATTACGCGACTACTTGCCGACGACACATCTTAGCTTGCTCAACTCAACCGAAGCAATATTGTTTACTCTTCACCGAAATATATTACCCCCAGACCTTCTGTTTGATAATTTCCCCGTTAAATATGTAGATAATTAGAAACACCTTGGTTTTAACTCATAGTTCTGATGGCAAATGGCATAAACATATTGATGATATCATAAATCCAGCTTCAAACCTTTTAGGTATAGTGAAAAAAAAAAGATATTCAAAGTTAGTATAAAAACACTCAACCAACTTTATAAATAGAATATGTTTCCGTAGTTTAGGACGGCTGATGTCAATATGAAAAAGAATTAGGTTAAGATACAATTTAAAATGAAGCTGACCGCATCGTTACTGGTCTGACCCGATCTGTGAGTTTAAACAGTCTGCAAAAGATATTGGGTGGCTATCGTTGAGTGATCGCCGGGACTATCAAAAACTGGTTTTGTTTTTTAGAATTCACAATGATACGGCTTCAGATTATTTAAAACCTTTATGTCTTCCATGTTTATGCACACCGAAACTTCTTTTAACTTAAGGAAATCTGAGGATAATTCCGTTTTAACAAAAACAACCGAAATATATTCTAAATCATTCATCCCTTCATCAATAAGCTTATGGAATAAACTACCCTGTGATATCAGAAATTTAACATCATTAAACAACTTTAAAACAACATTAAAACAAATAATCTACACAGTATCAAAGGTCCCCACTTTCTAACTTTCGTATCACATGTTTTACTCTGTAATTCATGCTAGAATAAGAAATAGGTGCAATGATCTTAATGCGGATTTATTTCAAAATCACTTCAGCCGTTATTCTTCTTCTTTAAATATATTTCTCTTATTCTCTTATGTCTTCGTCTTATATGAAAGATTATCAATCCATTAATCATTACCAAAAATTATCATTATGATTATCACTATTACCATCATCACTATCATCAGTATATTAGTCACAATTACCATCATCATCAATCATCATCATCAACTTCACCATTACCATCATTATCATTTTGATTATTGCAGAAGTGAAGCTAAAACATCTTTCAAAAGATTATTGTACTTCAAATGTATAATTATTTATGTAATGATAATTTATCTCTTTAACAACTTTCATTGTATAACTCTGCTCTCATTGTATTACTCTGCTCTGATTTATGTTTAAAAACAGAATTAATATATAAATGTATATATACTACATCAATGATATTTTGCTGTATAACATGAAGTAATGTTTTGAAATTTTGAAATTGTTCAGTACTTGCCATAGTTTTGATTATACTGAGCGTGAGAGGAGGGTCGTCGTTAACATTAGAAGAACTTGTGGCCTAACCCTATTGCTTATATATATAGTATCAATTGTACTTACAATTGAAAAATATATACATTGTATATATATAAGCACATAAATATGTTTTAAAAAGTGGCCACCCACTGGCGGACATATTTTTTTGAGATATCATCATGATTTGAACCATCTTGGTAGAGGGCCACTTAAACAATATTTCTGCCTAATATCATTGAATTCTGATTAGTGTTTATTGAGAAGAAAACGTTTTTAAGTTTCTCACTTTGGTTGCCATGTCAACCAAAAATCTTCATGGAATAAAACCATTTGAACAATATTTATGGAGAACTATCTAAGTAACATCTTTGCCAAGTTTGATCACTTTGTTTCAGAGAAGACGATGTTTAAGTAAATTGTTTACGACACACGACGACGGACGCTGGACACAGGACGATCCTGACAAAAAATGTCCGAATCTGCCAATAGTGACACAGATGGTCAGGTGTCGGAATGTACTGGCCTGGGTGTCTCATTAACCTATTGGTAAAGTTACAATTCTTTTGACAGAAAAGGGGTGAACGTTTAATAGGGCATGTGCGTCTGTTACAGCTTTACGGTAAACAGTAAAATCACGCGTGGTAATACAATGACTTTCTATAAATAAGCAGCTAGTCATACACTCTTCTAATTTATAGAAATCGCATTATTTTGTGTTTTTTGGTTAAAGTTTCATTAATATACACTTCGAGTAGATTAATATCTTCTATCGCCGGGTGATTACTATGAATTTGTCACCGGAAATAAACTGTAGGCATCGCATGTGATGTTTTACCACACGGTTATGATGTGTGTTCGTAGTCGATGACAGTGATCAACGGTTTATTTCACCAAGATCTTGATTTGCCTTCTGACGATATTTGGTGCACTGCAAGAAATGTATCATGCCAGTGTCTCGGACTCTCTCCAGAAATTGTGTGTAGCCATACGAATGTAAAATAAGGTAAAATCTTTCCCACTCCGTTCGCCCGTGTTGTTACTGTAGACATTTTCTCGATTCGCTGATCGCAGCTTCCGGAAGG
Organism: Macoma nasuta; assembly: GCA_032359355.1. NCBI lineage: Eukaryota > Metazoa > Mollusca > Bivalvia > Cardiida > Tellinidae > Macoma > Macoma nasuta. The sequence continues at coordinate 7,414 of JAULCE010133650.1, read as the reverse complement.
CATACACCGGAGTTTACAGACTGTATTTTCCTTTCCATTTGGTATAAAACATATACTTCATTTTCATTAGAAAACTGTCCTTGTGGATGAGTCTTAAATATATGAGGTAAAGGGTTTACCCTTTCGCTGCCATAGGCGACTCAAATCGGATTGAAAAAAATAATTCAATACAGTGGTGTACTTTCATGTTTTTAACAAAAGTCCATTTTCCGATACCTTCCGTGGTCTACTGGCTTTGAACTGTTTGTTTGAAATGTGACAACTTTCAGATTACCTCCCTTTACATTAAATAAAGAGTATTTTTTGGATGACATTATTCGAATCATGTCAGTCAATATTAAACATGTTTTGCTTTTATTTCATTAACATCAGCATTATCTAGTTTCGGCCTTCAATGGATTTAAAACCCACTGATATAGAGTAGAGTACACATTTCCTCAAAGTAAGGTTCTACGTTAAACCTATGGAATTTGAGTTGCGTTTCTTCCTTATTTTAGTATATATCATGGCTATAAAGTAAACATTGAAATTGTTCTTCTTCAAAACTTCTAGTCTTTTTTCAAAATAATATCACAAACATAATCATTGATAGACCGTCAAGAAATGATGAGTATAGTTTGTAATTGATCTGGGATCTAATTTTGAATAAATAAGTCTGCACAGCCTAATTCAATACGGAAACTAATTGAATTGAAACAGGAAACGGAACCTATCGGAACCGGATCGGATGCGATTCGAGTCTGTTAAACCGTTATCGGAGGATCTGGCGTACGAACCGGTTAAACACTCTCTGAAACGTATAATGCGTTTTTAAAGAGTATCATGTGGTTTAAGAGTGTTTTGAACCGGTTTGTACGCAGTATCCACACGTAATAGCAACCGAACCGGAGTAAATCGGAGAGAACCCGGTAAATTGACATTTTAATTAGTTTCAGTGTTGTAGAATCAAGGTTAACTTCCAGTAAGGTGACAGTTTTGGTGAGGAAGCTTTTAATTTCTTGACCATGCCTTTCTTCCACAAGCATTTTTAGACTTATCCACGCAAAAAAGCATTAAAACAAAGATATGATAATTTAGGCAACAGTAAAATGTCTTTTTTGATTGAATTGAAAACAATGAATAACATAAACATTTGCTCGTTATATACGAGCAAATGCTCCATTTCCTACAATGTTTTCAAAAGATATCAGTTACAGAGGCGCTAAAAGGTGTGTCTGTGGAGGAAAGAGTTAACTCTTTGTCGCCAAATTACATATTTACAAAACTGCATTCCAACAAACGTCACATTGAATTAAGTTGTTGTCATCGAACTATCATCCCAAGCGAATTCAGAAAAACGCAAGCATTTGTGTCTGTTGTTGTTTTACTTTCGTTACAATATTCGATCCCAAACTTTATAGAAGCAATATATAAAAGTGTGCAGTATGTGTTTCGGTCTTCACCAGCATTCGTTTGCATTTGTATTCGAATAAAAGACAAGATCAGATCTGAGCTATATATGTTTGAAATGGGATAATTCACAGCCCTCTCCGGTGTAAAATACACACACATTGCGACCAGTTATACGTATAGCAACAGGAACACAACTTAACCATCTAACGCGTTTGACACTGAACACTGTTAATATTATCGAAAAGTTTTAAGCCAGATCAGACGCCGAATTACTCGGCGTCTGATTTGGCAACAAAATGTTTGACACTCATAGTAATGAAATCTTCACACAAGACCAGAGAATGTTAATTATAATATAAGTTGCATTCCTGTTTCCGTTACGATAGCGTTTAAACAGAAAGAGAAGCATTTCTCCCACTGTAGTTAATGCAGCGTCCTAATTGCTTAGTAAACCTAAAAGATGCGGTCGTGGGTGCGTTTGCACTAGGCAACTTTGAATAATTCAACAATGTCCATCGATTGTTCATGTGATGTCAACGCACTACTCCAAAGCTTTATCTCTGTTTACAGTAATTATACTACAGGTAATACAGGTAATACAGTACATACACACAGTTTTAAACAAACTCTGTGTATCTCGGCGTCCTATTCGACTCCAAACTGCTTATTATTTGTGTATATGTATCTATGAAGTAAAGTTAATTCAAATGCCAATGTGTTCATTAACCCTTTTCTCCACAGAAGCGCCTGTAAGCACGTCTATAGCAGACGGCTGTAACGAGCAAATGCTCAATTTTCTACAACGATTTCATTCAAAAATGACATTCGTTTTTTGCCTAGATTTTCATATTTTACCCTAGATGCTTTTCGTGTGGATAAGATTACTATTAGCGTATGGAGGAAAGGGTTTACCCTTAGTATGACGCTTGCGACAATCAGACGACATGAATATCGGATTCTTTATCCGAAATTCAGGCTTTGTATTCGCAGAGGATTGATTCACTTCGGTTTAATCAAATCTTGTGAACTTCTAAAATGTAGCAAACTAGAAAACAACACTTTATCTTTGAATAAAATCTAAGCTGATATGAAGCATACCTGCAGTATATAACCTGTAGAATATTTATTCGTATGCTGTACGGGCTGTTCCGGATTTGAAAAAAGATAGACCACCTGTACAAACGACTGCAATACAGTCCTCTGATATAGTGGTAGCTACGATCTAGTATCAACAGCTGAGATCTAGAGTTTCAAACAGCTAGGATCTAAAGCAACACATCACTAGGATCTAGACTTACAAACAGCTAGGATCTATAGGAACAAACAACTATGGTCTGGAGTACAACACAGCTAGAATTTAGAGTAGCACACAGGTAGGATCTAGAATATCAAATACGCAGGGTCTAGAGTATCAAACAGCTATAATCTAGATCAGATAATGGGTATATCAAGCATCCGCTTTAAGGCCTATTCATAACAACATGTATATAGCAGTTGGTCACATCGGGGCAATAATTTAATATTTGCAGTTTGTTTTTAATCTGTTATTTTTTTATAAAAATGGAAAGGGTCATTCTTAGGCCACGCGATGACACATTACATATGCTTCGGTTGGTCACAAACACGGTGGAACCATCCATGCAGACCTTTGTGTGTATGAGGTCGGAGTAATGTATGGTCTTGTCGGTCATTTCACCGGAAGAATATCAAGCGAAAGACATCGACAGCTAAACCCTTATCCTACTGACCGCGACTTTAAATAGAATATTCAAACAGTTTGGACCCGAATCAGACGTTGAGTAACTCAACGTCCGGTTCGGATCAAAGCAGTTTGACATTCGCTCAATCGTTTCACAATATGTGATGACAATATTCAAAAGTCTAGCAGACGACAATGTTCGGCAGACGACACTTTTTTCAGCAGGATAAAGTGTAAATGATACTTTTATAGCTTCATACCTATCTGCATCAAATCAAATATTTACTAACTTCAGTATCCGTAACCTAAACCCCCTGTACATCATTTTACATCATGGCAGTTTAAGCGATGGTGTTTTGCAAGATGAGCCGATTTATTTCTTCTTCAATCTCTTCATTATCAAAGTCTTGTACACTCTTTGTTTTGATAAAAATATATTGCATGTAATAAGTTTTTCCCAGTGTGTCGTAGGTTAAAGTATCCAGGTCGAATTATTGCCCGCGGAAAGGCAGACCTGCTGTATGATAAATGCTCATATGTAAGTCAAAAGCAGAGCGTATATAACGACATGATATGACAAGAGTTATTCTTGGTACATGAATAGTAGGTTGACTTAAGAAGCAGACGCCTAGCAATTGGGTTGTCCCACTACATGTGTGTTATACAGTCGCCTCTCGTTTTGTCGAAGGTGGGGGACTATTTTATTAGTTCGAATTACCCGAAGTTCGAATGTAATTCGAACTTCGGTTAATTCGAACTAATACAAATAGTTTCTCAAATTATCTCTAGTTTGGTTCAGATTATTTTGTTTATTTGCAGCACGACTTTGACTTCCAACCGAGATGGAGATGCCGAGGGTTGACTGTACATGTAGATGTGTGTATCTACCCTGCTAGCAAATAAAGTAGTTAGTACCATTGAAGTACACCCGCTAACACGATGAAAGGTTGCGAACTTTACAATTTCAATTTCAAGACCATTATCCGGTTAATCTATTGTGTAAACCAGTTGGTCAAGTTCAGTGCAGATATAATGAAGATGTCCTTAAACTAATCCGATGTTTGTCACATAAGATGATCGTCGTGTAGTTTTAACCCTTTTAGCGCAAATTTTAAAATTGTCGGACGGGTTTTAACTAGTTTCAGACAAAATATCTTAACGAAATAAATCACAGAAACGATTAAATAAACTTTGTCTATTCCATAACTGTTTACACGGAAATAAAACTTGCTGCAAAAAAGTGAAGTCTTTAATCAGACGCCGCCTTTTAAGGCGGTTTCTGATCTTGGACTCTTTTTTTTCCTACGGCGCATTTAGACGCATTTAGGGCGGCTAAATGGTTTAATATGAATGTGACGCCTTCTTCAAACACAGGCATAACATGTATTGAGATGTCAATATATAGACCAATATCATACATAAACTTCGGCCTTCAAGAATTAGGAACTGAATAAGGCACAAACCTTAATTATTGTTCATTGATAACATAAATAACGACCATCTTACATTTGGAACTCTTCATGTCGAAATGTATTGTGTAAGATCCAATTACTCGACGTTCTAATTAAATTCGAGCCTCGCCTTATTCGAATGAGTACAATTAGTATCCATAACTTCGACACCACGCCACAAAGTTACAGAACAATGTATGCGTTCATATTTTAGCTTTAATTAAAGCATGAATGCGAATTAACAGAGTTCAAATTAATAAGTTTCACGTGTTGTAATGATAATATGTTGCTATATTCAGAAAAGCAGCGGTGCTTGTGGCATTTTAGATGTTTTCGCAGATTTTCCGGTATAAAAGTTTGGTAAAAAATGTTTGTTGAGGAAACTGCTATTTGCTTTCATACGAAAGGGATTAAAATACCACCAGCCTGAAGAGATGCAAAGTGTTTACCATAAGTCAACGATGTACGCAAACATATGTCGCCTGATGAAATTCTCGTTGTCTTGAGTCTCAACATTGCCCGCATGGCTTGACATTAAATGATACCGTTATTTGAGTTTTCAACAGCTTGGATACGGATCAGACGTCGAGTTATTCGTCGTCTGATCCGGGTCCCGACTGATTAACATATTATTATGGATGCGACTAGCAGCAGAATAAAGTGTCAATACATGAATCTTAGTTTTACAATGCGAATACTCGACACATACTCATTCAAGTAAATCACGAATTGTCAAGCAATTAAACTGATCCTGAAATCCTTCGAGCATTCGTGAAACGTTAATCCAAAGAGATATAACCTAATTGCCTCTCTGACCTGCTTAAATATCGCTTAACTTAACTGTTAAGACGTACGAGGATTTGATTTTTTATATTGTGTGGACGCTAATCCTTTCCCGTTTAAACCCTATCGAGATGCAAATGGAATGCAAACAATACATAATACATGTAATTGCAAATTAGCTGTCTTTTTGATGATTTATTACTGCGTGTCAAACAGCTATGGGTCCTGATCTGTCCCGAGTAATACGACGGCGAGGTCGCTAGTTTATAAGTAATTAGTGACAAACGCGTTCGTTTTTAACCCTTTCACTGCTAGGCAGCTTTTCTACTGCCGCTTTAGACTTAACACACTCCCTCGACCTTTAGTAAAATCATTGACCGAATGTCAAACAGCTTGGATCCAAATGAGACGCCGAGTTACTCGGCGTCTCATTCGGATCCAAGCTATTTGCATATGCTACTACATGTACACTCGGGGCAGGGCAGATACCGTTTCGATCACTTAATGCTTGTGTATAACGTGAGAGCTAGAAGGCTTCGTATGATGCATGCTTTTGAAATTCAAATCGAGATTCAAGACACAGGTCCGACTTTCACTTATTAACGTCTCTAAAATTGAATGGCACATCCAAATTGGAAGGTTTGATATTGAGCACGATCACAGTTTGAGATGTTATGTGAAAGCTGGACATGGGCTATAACTACAAAATAACATGTCACTGAAATATACTGTTTGAGTCCTGACCTTGAAGGCACTAACCCATTTTCAAATTTGAGTCTCAAGAATGGGCACTAGCTTCTAACAAAATGGTAGAAGCGGGGCCATACTTTATGTTCGAGAACGGTTTTAGATTCAAGTTAGAGCATGGGTCTGTGGTCCATTTCTGGTTCTGTGTTTTAGGTCGAAGTCTCCAACTTTGATACTGAGTATCATGTCTGAATGTTGGCCAATTTAAAGATCATAAACACTTGCCACTGAAAGAGACTTTGTGCACCTCGAGTTTGAGACAAAACCCTTTACCCCATAGGTTCACCTTTTAACGGCGTTCATCCTATTACTGTAACACGTGCGATTGAAAGACTTTGTATTCATTTCTGCACTTCAATATATCATATCTACAGTAACTGTACATTTTGGCAAGTAGGACATACGCAAATGATGTAGACCATGAATAGACTGCTCCATAAAGAGCAGTCTGGTCAAGGTCTACGCTATTTGCCTGTCCGACCGATTATTGCAACACACTTTTGTGTAGTAAAATTACCATGTCCGCATTTAAGTATATTTATTACAATAATTAACTGGTGAAAACTTAGAATTTATACGGTAGTATTTAGACACTGTATATATCATTGATATAGATCAAAGAAATCGTGATCGCATTTGTGTATATCTCTGTTAATATCAGCAAAGAAGTGCTTGAGAGCATGCTAGGACCTGAAGGGCCTCCCAGAGTACCTGTTTGACCAATATCTTTCAGTAGATCTTCTCTTGTAGGACTAAAGTAAATACTAAAGTAAATAAATGCTAATAAACACGCCTGCTTGGCTAACAACACATGCCGCCTGATTGCTGACTGAACATGTTCATTCTTTTCCACGTCACGTGTATATATGAACAGTAAACCCTCTCTAATGCGACCACTTAAATTAGCTCATATCGACACCTTAAGAGACATATGGTAGATTGGGAGCTTTCTGAATGACTTTTGACCTACATTAAGCTACAACCTATCTCTATGGACCTCCAAACCTCTTCATTGAGTGGCCGCATTAGAGAAGTAATACTGTAACTTACTTATTTCTATCAAACAAACAGCTGGGAGCCAGATATACACGCACATGTAACGGATATATTCGAGACTGTATGTCGAAGTTAGCGATTCTTTTATATGAGTTCGAATCACTCAAACTTTTAATCAAAGGACTGAAGGTCCTGAGAGTTGCCAAGACAAGTTTCTTGTGAAAATCAATAAAAAAAAATCCCAAATGTACGTGTTTGATAAGGGGGGTGGGGCGGATAATAGCGCAGTTCCTTGTAAATTGATTAACCTAAATTTAGCATGCGCACTTTTCTCGAGTCACGTTAT
>JAULCE010133539.1:0-12131 GCA_032359355.1 Macoma nasuta | reverse complement strand
TCATCAGGGACTTCACTTTTTTGCAATGTCGACATCAGTCACATATGGCGGTGAAAGGCTGAACAGACTCCGCAACTCACGACTGTCAATTCAAGCGGGTTGGATCCAGGATAGATTCCGAATATTCGGCGTCTGTGATCCGGTTCCAAGCCATTCGAGACTCGGGCAAAACAGCACCAAATTTGAAGCAACTCTGACGAGGTTCCCAATTAAGCAGACGAGAGTTTAAGCTGTAAACAATTGTAGCTGTTAACCAATAGTAGGTCACGGATTTAAATACATGTACATGTTGAAGACAAAAGAGATTCGAACAAGCAAATATAGATCTAGCTCTATCTAACCATACACTATGGCGATTCAACCATAGCCTATATTGTTACAGTAGGTGAGCAAGTTTACCCCTCCAATATAAACAAAATACGTCAACCAAACTGACTGCACAGTTTAGGGCCGGATCAACGGTTCGATCTGTCCCCAAACTGATTAACTACATTATGTACATTATGCAGCTCTCATTTGCAAGAAACTTCCGACATCCATGCCATTTTATCCGGATACGGTAATAATAAGGTATATTGATAATGGGATATAAAATATTACAGTATATTCTATACTGCTGTCTTGCTATAAGCCTATAAAGCAAATTTGTCGTCTGCTTAAAATTTCGTCTGCTGCGTTTTATTGAAAATTTAGTGATAAACACCACGTTTTCTCTTTAAAATATAAATATGGGTGTCAAACAGTTTGGATCCTGGTGAGACACCGAGTAACTCGGTGTCTCATCAGGTTCAAAGCGGTTTGAAAAGTTATCGACATATTCGCCAGCACATGAAGCCGGTGCCTTTAATGTTTCTTTGTTCTTGCGGCTCGATGTCATATTTAAGGTGACTGACCCACTAACCCATGTTTTGTCATGCAGCTAGTCAGACATTGAGAATATTCGGTTACAGTGGAAGACACGCTAGTCCTTATCGTTTATAGCGTCATCGCAACGACAACTAAAGGAAGCGTAACGCAAACGAAACGCAAATAAAATGCAATAACAACAATTTTCCGTTTTTGTGTTGTGATAATTATTTTTATGCACTATGAATTTCAAACAGTTTGGTGCCCGATCAGACGCCGAGTAACTCGGCGTCTGAGCCGGCTCCAAGCAGTTTGTGTGGGCTATCAGCGCTCGAATAGTAACGCGTATTAAAGTTTGGAAAGAGCAGCGTACGTACCACGTTATGATGATTTTGTAGATATTACAATCCTCCTTGACCCAGATCAGACGCAATGCAACTCAATGCTAGTATCTAAATCTGATTGACGTCAGGTCTTGCAAGCTACACACAACTGCACTTTGTTTTGGCAAGTTTGGAGGGCTGAAGTATTAAGTGTGCACGGCTGTCTGGGTTTTAGAGATCTGAATAACGTGGATCTAAACTAACGTTAATTTTTACATTTCCAGTGCATAGGGAACCATGTTGACCTGGATCATCCATCACGAAACAATCTAATCACCTGCCTATAACATTTGTTTACTTTTAATTCCTAACATATACACCTATCATGTTATTGCACAGTAAAATGCTTAAATTGTGTGTAATATAGTAAACACCATGTCCCAAAGCTAAATATGAAGTCCATAGTATGGACAGCTAGCTAAGATTTTGTACATTTATCTCTTGTACATTTGTGCCATGTCCCTTATTCATATACAAAAATCTTCTTGGTGACATTTTAAACTGACACCCACAGAGTAGTTTAGGGTCGAACTTTGACCTGCAACAAAATTTGAATTTGAGACACATCGAGATCAGGTCTGAAATAAAGATGATTGCTTATGGACGTACGGTTGCAAATTATAGAGGAATACAGCAAAACCTCTCTAAACCGGACACTCTCTAAACTGAAAATATGGCTTCAATGTATTTAAGACAGGCTACAGCTGAATGTAGGCAGAAAGTAATGCAGAAAGCTCATATGAGCCCTGCTGTGCAATTTCCAACCATAAGGACTTTCAAAGAGTGTAGACCAAGATCAGATGCCACGTCTCTGACGTGGTATCTGATCTTTGTCTACACTCTTTGAAACTGGCCAAAAACTAATTTATTCTCTACTGTTCTGATTAGACTTTTGCATAGCTAGATGCACTACATGTATTTCTAACATGACATCTGGTATAGATTTACACAGCTTGAACTGTCTTAAGGTTGAAATCGCACAGCAGTGCTCATATGTACATGAGCATAGTCAGAATACTAGTCGTCTAAACATACAAATAAGACGAACGCATTTTTCCAGTAACTCTTAAACATAGATACTCCATTTAGTGCCTCTGTAGCCGTTGACTTTGAAAACATTGTGTGAAATGAGGCATTTGCTCATAACGAACGAAGGCTCCATTCATCACATTGCTTTCAACACGATTCGAAATTGTTGTTTTCCTTTGAGTGAGACAATCAGCATTTTCATAATATGCTTTAAATGGAGCACTTATTACAAAGCACATGGAGACAACGTTTAAAGGGAACTTATTGAAATGTATACACTACCACTCTTATAATGCGTTACCGTTCGAGTCGTTTACGTTCTTCTAACTTTGCTATTGGTACTTATTAGACATGCTGTCTAAGAGACGCCGATTAACTAGCGTTAAGTGACATACGCAGTTAAGACATGGGTTATACAACTAGTCAAAGCTAATAATTTACGTAATATATGTTGCATTATTGAGTGACATGTACATGTTAAGATGAGACTTTTATATACTGTTACTCTGACTTCTATTGAGACATTCTAAATCCATTGGAAGACTGTAACGTAAAATATACGTAATTGCAGTAACCTTTGTAATGATCTTGGAGGTTGATCAGACGCCGAGATACTCCATATTGTACGTATTCTACCAAATACAGTTAGATAAATACATACGATCACATACCTTACATCATATTATATAGTACATGTACATGTAAAGAATGCAGATCTCCAAAAATGGAAATTTATGCGGTTGAAGTTATGTAATTATAACTTTTATTTTAAATCCAACTGGTTAACCCTTTAATTGGAAAATAAAGTGTGAGAAACAGTCAATCACATTAATCAATGAAACCAAATTGTAAATATTTAATTCTTAAAACACATATCTTGTAGAAATGCCTTCAACCCTTCTCTCCTCAGAAGCGCCTTATAGTGCCTCTGTAATTGACGGCTCTTGAAAACATGGTAGGAAATGAAGCATTTTCTATTACATTACACTATAAAAATATTTCATATTTCCTGTTACATTAGGGATTTCATATCTATTCATTTTTTCAACCATGTGTGGGACTGTCCATAGGAGAATTGTACTATGGGAGGGGGTCCCGTTGGAGAATTTCCGTACCCCACCTTGATCATTGCAACTTTTTTGAATTTTGTATGACATGTTTATGACGCGAATTGTAACAGTTTATCAAATAAATGTCTGTTTCTTATAAGTATTCATCGGCTGAGTTCGGTACCCTTATGATAGGCAGTAGCAGTTTCAAGTTATTATTACTGTGGGCCTTTTGAAATATTTGAACATTACTGTACTTCGTGTTTCAAATTACATAATCAAAATTGCTTTAATTATTCAAAGTATTATGGCCGGCGGTCGTAATAAATAAGAGATAGTATTGTTTTTTTAGTACATTGTATTGGGGCGATTGATCCAGAAATACATCGTGTCAACGCGATTTGAATACAAATGGTTGAATGACGGAAACATATCAATCCGACTGCGCATGCTCGACTCCGCCTCAGTTGTAAGTAAACAGCATCGGGAACCAATAAAAACATTTATGGACGGGGCAACCCCACCGGGCGATACACCAGTAACCACCCGGACTATCTTCTAGAGTTTCGACAATTACAACAAAGTTAACATATATTCCTGAAATAAAAAAATAATTGCTTAAAGTAATTTACCCGGAAACTTTTAAAAATGCATGTATATTGGTTACTTAAAATTGTCTGCCATTAATTTGAAATCATTCTACCCATTTTGATTATCTCTTATCTCTTAGCCTGCTATTCCCGGCTACGATGATAATTCAAACACCTTGTATGAAGATCAGAAGCCGAATTACTCGGCGTCTGATATGGATTCAAGCTGTTTGACACTCAGACAAAAAGTTCAGTAAGTTTGAAAAACCCGGGCGATGCTTAAAATTGAAGCAAACGATAATTTGAGCAGACATTTTCGTAGCAGGGTAAGGGTTAACCATTAAAACGGCTGTAAAAAGTCGGGTCAGACTGACCCCAAGTACTGTCCTCACCAATGCCTAACAGATAATTCTGGCCTTGACGCCGAGTAACTCGCTGTCTCGTATTGATCCTAACTGTTGTAAATATTTCGTTTGTCGCGAGTAAAATGAAAATTTAACATTAAATTCTTTTGCCAGGGCTCTGAATAATTACATTTATATCAGAATGTTATTCTTCATCACACCAACGCGTTCATATAACATTAAAATTGTTATTAAGGCACGTATCGATTTTCTCAATCAAATGTGTGTTTTGATAACATAGCGCTGGCGGAAGCAATCTAAATGGACACTCCCGTAGAGTAAAGATTTTAATTACGATCTTAGGCTTTAAACTCAGCTAATGGTAAATTTTACAAACAGATTGGAGCAATATCTTTATATGGTTCTTTTAGAAAAATAGCATTTTTGTACTTATGTGTCACCATTCTATGATATTCAGCAAAAAATAATGAAGTAAGTCATCCATATCGGTTTCTATGGTTCCATTTCGTGTTTTATTTTCAGTTTCCGGGCGGGTGAAAACGGACCCATGCATAAATATTGATCATTAAATCTCCATTTTCACATTTTTTGGTAAATAGTTTTTTATACGTATAAATCATCATTCTATGGTTTAAAGCCAAAATTGACAGGATTAAGAAGCAACTGTGGATTTTATAGTTCCATTTCGTGTTTTATTTCGGGTTTGATTTCCATTTTGCGGGCAGTGCAAATATATATCGTTCATAAAATCTCATTCTTTTTCATTTTTTGTTTAGAAAATAGCATTGTTGTACTTATTTGTCACCATTCTATGATATTAAGCAAAAAACACTGAAGTAAGTCATCCATATCGGTTTTTATGGTTCCATTTCGTGTTTTCTTTCCATTTTTTCGGGCCGATAAATCTACATTTTGATTATCAAACCTCCTTTTTCACCATTTCTTTTGAAAACCCTTCTGCTTAGCACTTATTTATCATCATTCTACGATATGAAGCAAGAAAAATTAGTCTAAATGGCTTATATCGATTTTCCTGGTTCCATTTCGTGTTTTTTGTTTCCATTAGTTCCATTAGTTCCATTTCGTGTTTTATCCCTACCGTTTTTTAAAGCAATGTGGACAAATGGAGCATTTGCTCATTCTGTGCAAATGCTCCATTTTCCAAATATTTTCAATGTTCACAAAATTTTCAATAGCAATCTGCTACGCTGCATACCCCCAGTCATAGTCTGGTGTCATATGCACACAGCTTTGATCCAGTAACTGGGCATCTCATCCGGATCAAAGGAGTTCGACCATCGAACATTTTTTTGCCCCAAATTAAGTGAATTTGTGAAGTTTAAAAATGAAGCAGACGAAATATTGCGCATGCGCATTACTGCTGCGGCAACGAATTGGTTTTAAACGGTGTTTCTATGTAGTAAAGTGACACCCTTGTCTTCACGGCTCGCTTCGGAAAGTTATTTAACTTACCAAGGGAGACGACACTGTTTCGACTCAATAATCCTCATCTTTTTGTTACTTCCCTTGGATAAGCTTGACGTTTCGTCCCAGGAGTGTGGCAGATTATACAACCCACAGTTTTCGTCATAGATCTATCTGGATTTGGGGCAACTTCTTCACATTTCGTTGTGTAGTTATATTTAACAATAATACGCTTTTAACAATGAAAAATAGTTTCTTAACGCCAATACAAAAAGGTTTTCTACCGCCTTAAACAACCGAAACCTTCAATATTGAGCGAGATTCGGACCATTGAACTTCGTACTTGCTGTCTGGAAAATAGATGCCAAAGTTGGCAATTATATTTTCACACACTAGAACATTAATTGGAATAATTTAATAGTTTGGGTTTCATTGTTTTATAGTTTAAGTGTAATTTTACGATACATTTTTGAGAGCTGTTTGACATTTTTATCAGTTTTAAACTTTTAACCCACTCCAACACAGCCTCTAGGTCTGCAGCTGTTGCAATCAAAACTTGGCATGTGGGGTCACGGACTTACTATGCAAGTCCTAAAACTTTAGATCTGGAGCCGTATTCACAAAGCGTCTTAATAAAAACTTAAACTTAAGTGAAAATTTCAAATGCAGATTTCTCTTTACAAAAAATACTTCAATGAAACTTTGCATGCAGTTTCATTGAAATATTATTAAAAATAAATTAGAAATCTGCGTTTGAAATTTTCACTTCAGTTTAAGATTTTACTAAGACGCTTTGTGAATACGGCCCCTGCAGTGTTTGTCATTTTGTCATAGTAGATCTATAATTTGCTGCAATCTATTATTTAAAATTTAGAATAATGATTCGAGTGAAAATTTGGATTTTCAAAATTTCTCTGCATCTCATTTTTTTGTTTTAACACTTTACCCGAACACTTTATTTGATAGGAATAAATTAAGTCACTAACTGTTTGAGATAGAAAAATGCATGTTGATTGTCATTGTTTTGTTTATTTAAGTTTTAAGGATTATTTTCAATAAGTATAGACTATGGTCAATCACCACATGGATGTCAGATCTGCACTGTTTGCCACTCATCAGAGTCCAACAGTGTTTTGCTCTGTACCACTCCAAAAATAAGATAGTCCTACTTATCAGACAGCGTATTTTGCAATGTCATAAGCTTGAGCTTCATAAAGCAGTATTAGTTTAAAGGGAATCATTCATTTATATCTTTAAAACCCATTGCTCCATATATAGATCTAATACATTATTTTTTAATTTGTTCACTATGAAAGTAGATCTACATGATGTACTCATATTCATGAAAGATATATATTTCAGCTATAGACATTCACTATGACAGAAGACTCCAGGAGAAAACTTGGTATTGTTGTGATTGGTGTAGGTATCGCTGGCAGAGTGAGGATACGGGACATTTCACAGACATCTACGGATGAGGACAGTCACTGGAGGCTGGTTGGATATGTGTCAAGGTATTAACCCTTTCCTCCACAAGCTGATTTTAGACCAACCCACAAGGAAAGAATCTGATGAAAAATAAGAATTACCTAGGCAATAAAAATGCCATTGTTGAATTGTATTGAAATCATTGTAGAAAATAGAGCATTTGTTAGTGATGAAGGGTTTGAAAGTGTATTGCATAATATGAAAAAACATATTTACACATTTTACAAACAGTGTAGATCCAGATCAAATTGTAGAAGCTGTCTGATCAAATGCTAGCCTCCATTTTTCACAATGGTTTCCATAATCATCTGCTACAGAGGCATCAAAACGCATATCCATGGAGTAAAGGGTTAAGCATTCACCAGTCTGAGATACCACTAATATGCTTAAAATTCTGAAAGGGCACTTAATATAGGTTTGACTGTAGAGGTCATCTATTGCATGTCTGCACTATTTTACTCTAAACCAATTACATGCGTAGTCACACCTGTATTAACACATTGCTCGACACACAAGCACCTTTTAGCACCTATGTTTTAGACTAATATAGAAAATATTTTAGGAAATGAAGCATTTGTTCGTAATGCGCAAATGCTCCGTTTCCTACCATGTTTTTAATATAATACAAGAACAGAATTTTCCATTCTATTAGATAATTTTCCTATTCATTATATGTGTCAACGACTGGAGAAAAGGGGCTTATGGGACTGAAAACAGTATTGACTCAGATCAGTCGCCGCGTTGGAAACGCGGCATCTGATCTTAGTCAATACTGTTTTCATTGATTAGTAACAACATAGTGTTGAGTCTGACGAGTTCCTAACAGAGTAGAGCCTGAATAGACACATGCGTTGTTAAGGCAGCAGCTGGTCTGTGTCGTCTTTATGAAAGTCCATAAGCCCCTTTTCTCTAGACACTGTCACATATATTCTACAAACCAACGGGACAAGTTTTAATCAGCATGTCGTCTCTGACACATGCCTCTTGTGCAACTCAGCTAGTGAATCCACATAACTTTATATAGTGTTTGTGCTCCTATCCTCGGGACATAGAACACGAACTAAGCGAATATCCTGGATAACATCGACAGTAGTCAACTTAGTAGTCATTGTCAGATAATACACAGTAGCCTACATCAGCTGCTGGTCATCTGTCCAGGGATTTATCCAGGATCCAGTTAACCTCCTTGAGTATGAACGCCAACGAGCAGAGCGCTCGTATCTAAATGGTGAACCAGGTGAACCTAGATACCTAGCCCATATATAACACTGTCTGTCTGCCCCTCCCTAAAATTACCAGTGATTGCACACTGACATCTGAGCTGTATGAGTATTAGTACCTTATCTCAACTATGGTCATAAAGTATAACCTTATGTTTATACGCAGAGAACTATCGTAAAATGTGCTGTCAAATTATTCAACGCCTAGCTATCGACTTTTAGCATACAAACATACAGTAGTTATCTACCCAGTGTGTGTATGTTAGTGTAGCTATACATGCATATAATATATGCATGTATAGCTACACAAACATACACATGTACTGGGTAGATAACTATGATAACTGTCCTTCGTGCACTTTAAATAGCGCGTTGTTATGGTATTCGAGGCCCAGTTTTTAACGCTTTAGTAAACATATAAAGTTACCATTTATAAGTGTACGTACGTTTTAACTGTGTATGTATATATGCAGATAGTGTATTTGCTCATCTTAACGCGTTATCATCGTATGTACGACACCGAGTTATTGGCATATGAAAATAGTTACCTTCATATTTTTACCGACGTGCCTCTCCTCACTGTATAAAAATATATATGAACTATATAACCGCGATAACATGAGCAATACTTCGTTCTCCTACTTAAAAGGGGAAGACGAACACACGACAAGATTGTATATTTTGCAAATGACTTTGAATCAGATCAACGCCTGATCCGGACCCAAGTAGTGCACACCTCGGCCAAAAAGTTCACGTGTCAAAGGTAAATCGGGTTTATTGAAGAAGCCTAGAGAAAACCGATGCATTTTTTCACTGCTTGGTAATGGTTTTATCCGAAGGTATAGTTTTCCGGTCTGTTTTCATCATATTTCTTTAATCCCCCATCAATATCAATCGTAACTACTCGGTCCTTTCCGGCAAGCTCGGGGAAAGTACACAGAAGATAACCGAGGAGTCCCGATTTCATCAACATATGGCGTGCAGATGTGACGAGATAGGAAACAGATAAAAGGACGTGACTTCATTTGACTTAGACATTCAAACTGTAAGTTTGTTCATTTATATTTAGTTTGTGTAACAGCTAAACACAGTACATTTCGTAGTGATTAACCACTAACGATATGAAAAGAACTAAGTACACTTTAAATTGTTGCAAAAACGAAAGTGGACATTTTTCTAGATCTCTTTCAATATGAATGAGGAAGATGGAACGATGCTTTGTTTTTCACCTCATTGTCATACCTCAGTATGTACATAGCAGATGAGTGTTTAAAAGAGTTGCGGTAAATAGAGCATTTGCTTTTAACGAGTTTTTGATAAATCACGAATTATGTCTCCCCCCCCCCCCATCCACCCAATATATATATGGGGGAGGCATATTGTTTTTGTCAGAGTTGTCTGTCCGTCCGTTTGTCTGTTCGTCCGTCTGTCACACATCTTGTCCGGACGATAACTTCTGTTCTACTGCTGCTATTGAAATGAAACTTCGTATATGGAAAGAGCATGATAAGAGGAAGTGTGGTGCACAAGAATCATAACTCTAGTATTTTTTGTGTTATTGTCCTTTGTTGATTGTTTCTTTCAAATTTTGTCCGGAGCAAAACTTGAATACTACTACACCGATTCATTTGAAACTTGGTGTGTATGTTGCCTGCAATGTGTAGAAGTGTAGTACGCAAGGTCCATAACAGTAGCGTTATTAAGTTTTCAGTTATTGCCCTTAGTTGATTTTTTCTGTCAAACTTTGTCCGGAGCATAACTTGAATACTACTATACCGATTCATTTCAATCGTTGTGTGTATGTTGCTTGCAATGTGTAAAAGTGCAGTGCACAATGTCCATGACTCTAGCATAATTATGTTTTGAGTTATTGCCCTTTGTTGATTTTGTTTTGAGTTATTGCCCTTTGTTGATTTTTTTTCTTTTATTAGAACTAATACTACAGAATATTAACATGGACATTCCCAGATATGTCACAGTGTTTGTGTGTTTAATGGGTGGGTTTGGGAAGACATCTGTTTTCTATGAAAACAGACTTCTAGTTACAATTGCTACGAAACACTTTTAGAGTAAGCAGAAATTTCCAAAACAACCTGGAAAATGGATCTTTGCTTGTATAGAGCACTTACTCAATCTTGACTAATACTATTTACGTGTTGACTCGTGTAAAGGGTGAACGCCAAACGCAGCCTTTTAACTTAAATTCCGTGGTTTGAACACTTTACCACAAACAGCGTTCTCTTCGCCACTGAAGCAGAAGCCTTTTAGAAAATTTGCAAGAAATATGGCATTTATTCATTGTGTCTAACAATAGCGTATGGAATAAAGACTAAAGACGTTTTAACATAATAATTTTCAGTATTTACCAAATATAAGATGAGACCACGCCTTCTAAGTATTTGTTTATTTGGCAAAAATATAAGTGTTTCAACATATTCCCTCAGTTTCAGTATTCACTAAAATAAGATTGGGACAGACGTTCGTCCAGCAGTATTTTAAACCCTTATCATGTTACTGATATGGACAAAGTGTGCTTGCTTTCTTTGTAGAAAAGTAAATATAAACGCGTTTCCAACAGAAAGCAAGACTGGCCTCATAAAAGTGGCCGAATGACTAACTTAACGATTAACATTTTACTCCATATATCTAGATACAAATTAACCTGTAGATCGAAATCCCTTATGGATGGAAGAAAATGAAAAAAAATATATATAAAAAGTGGTTTGAGCAGCTTGCTATGACTACATGTGCACCAAAGCAATTGAGCTATTATGACAACCCTCAAACATAATACATTATTACTGTTATTTTTCTAAAGTTGAACCAACATTATGAAAGATACATTCAGTATAGTATAATTATGTTATCAATCATTCACTTCCAAATTATGTTTATTGTCTTAATGGCATCAGCACAAAGAGGTGACAGTGGTCAGACTGTCCAATGATACCATCAAAGGGAAATAACTCAAACAATATAGGTGTGTGGTCCTTGCAAAAGGTGCATCCTCTAAGCATCACCTATGTTAGAAATCTCATTCAAATAAGCATTTACAGCACAAACAAAATACATAATATGAATAAAGTTTTATTGTTGAAGGTAGAGTTATGGCCCCTTCTATTTTCCCTTTTCTTACAACTTTGGTGCGGTAGAGTACCTTATGTTATTTCTCAAGTGAGATGCAAACAGTATACACCCAGATAAAACGTCTCATCGTCAAAGTGGCGACGGGTCAAGGATTACACTTTTTCCAGTATATGCAGGTGTAAAACAAAATACGTGCCCGGATAGTCTATAAACACATATTTGTTTCAGTAGAAGCTGTATGAGATCACTTTTGACCTACATTTTCCACCAATGAGAAAGTACTAGAAATAGTTGTACGAAGCTCAATTTCTTAAAAACGATGTTTTCATTGGCTAATGGTCCTGGCTGGCATACAACTCTATTAACCAGGGAAATTGACATGATTTTAAGCTTTATTAATCAGAGTCACAGCATGTTTATTATGCACTGTACATAGTGTATTTCTATTGTGAAACAGACTGTAGTACCTTTAGCCATCTACTCATTTACGCAATTTAGGTCAAAATTTATCGGCCGATATTCTCGTATTAAGGGGAAATGGTAGAGTTCAAATATTTTCGAAAACCAATACTTTGTAGTGGACATGATGTTTATTGAGATTAACATATAATGATAAATAGTCTACCGATGGTCAATCTCTTATCTGTCA
>JAULCE010133428.1:0-12132 GCA_032359355.1 Macoma nasuta | reverse complement strand
CTGAGAGAGACTGGGTGTACTGTTCATGAACTATCTTGTTCGGTGTCTGGCAGTGCAGATAGATGGGTGGAGTGTTGTCTCGGCCACGAGGGGCAGCTGGTTGGGGTAACCCATTTATATCAGCATAGTTAGTGATTAAGTTTACCACATACAGGGTATCTTCAAACGCGAGTGCATGTTCTTTCTTTTTTCCCGTGTTGCCATGACAAGGAGATGTTGCTCCGTTTTGATCAATGTGTTTCAATAGATTTTTCATGTGTTTTTGGCCAATAGCATACACCAACATAAACATGGTTTTACATACACGCTCCCCTTGAAAGTGGAATTGTCTCCTACTCCTCATCCGTTTTCTTCCACGCCTAGTTGTTTATTTTCGCAGTCACCTAGGCAGCCCATTTATGTACATGTCTTTTTCACATTTGTCCATCTCTTGTACATTGAGAATGTGTTTGTACATGTCGGATTCATTAAACTTTGAAGCACATGCCTTTGTGTATTGACAACCATCTCGTATAAAGTTTCTTACTTTTATCAAGTCATCCTCGGGGTTTGCTGGATCATCATAATGTGTGTCATCATGGGTAGCACTCTCACCTTCACTGTCAGTCTTGTTCCCACTCCTGGAGATACTGTCGCACACGTCCAACAAGATCAATGTCAGGTTCTTCAGTATCATCGTCATCTGACAAATCAATGATACATGATTTGTCTTGTGATCCGAAAGGGGTGTTCAGAGGTGTCCGTCCAAAATAATCAGAGTTAAAGTATAGAAATATAGATTCATAAACATCTAAACTTGTTGATGAATGGAAAAGTTTACAAGCTCTAGTAAAAGATGAAATACAAAGTAAAAAAAATATAGAGATTTGGTGGGGCTCGAATTCGGGTCGTCAGACTGATAATCCAAGACCTTACCGCTATGCCACCGACTCGTTGCGTAAGTGAGTGGTATATTAATATATCACTATTGATTATATCATCCAGTCTAATCGGCTGTGCGTACTTAATTATTGCAACATAATTTAATCTTAGCCATATGAAAGAAGTGTATAAAATATTATAACGTACACATCATTTAAGTCTAATATTTCGCAAGTTTTTTTAATACGTAGCATTTTGCTTACATTTCCGAAGAGCTATAGATCTAGATCTACGTACGTTGAAACATTTTTCCATAACTTTGCTAAGAAAATCACACGTAGATCTATGTGTGTGAGTTACTATAAATATCGGCGATTTTATGCATAAAATATTAGTACTAACTTTGTTTTGACATGACATTTTAAAATTGAAAAGCCCATTTAGATCTAGCTATTCTGTACGTCGTGGCAATAGCCAATCTGATTACTGATAGTTATTTCCCTTTCTTCTAACCTTCACATTGTGTACTGTCATCATCTTTCGTAAATAACCTCGCCATAGTCAGACGGCTGTTGTATTAAATGTCAAAATTCCTTACGAATTGGATGGGCATGTCAGGATCTGCTTGTATAAAGAATTTATACCGGGGAAAACCACTTATGTATTACTTTGTTTGGGCCAGTTTGCTATATTTGATCAAACAGCGCATACAAACTTGTGTAGACGTGGCGTAATCATCATTGCACAAATTAGATTTTATAGTGTTTGATACAACCGATTAAATAGTAAACATCGGTAAGTAAACTACATATAATATATACTAGAATAAGTGCATAATGAAGAGCTTGTTGTCGTGCAGATCACCTCCCCCACCCCCACAATTTAGACGTCTGTGACATTGACAATTAAATATAAACATCGGTGTGTGTTTTCAAGACATCTCAAATTATGAAAGTGGTATTATCTAATATACTTACCCCAGCATCCGCCTCCATGAATGGTCTTGTGATAAAACTAAATAATCTTGTCAATGGGGTTTCATAACTTCGTCGTGACCTCTATAGTTGTTTACCGATACACGATTTTTATACATAAATCGATGACGTAATTTTAAAGTGGTTTTTCTCGATGACGTCGCCGATGTCATTAAGGGCCCTTTTACCAGATCGCGGCTCATATATATATATATCACTGTATACACCAACTACCTTTAATCATTACAAATAAGTATATTTCCAAAATAATTATGCAAACGAAAGGGTTAAGATACATGGTGAAATGTGGGTGTCACTTTTTCACACTTTTTTCCTTCATTTGCAACACTGGCTGTTGCATTAATTGTGTTACAGAAGTGGAAATATTTGTTTTTGTAATTTTGGCAGTACCGTATACTAAAAAAAAGTAAATTGAAAAAACTATTCTTATTGGTTAAAAGTGGTCTGAATTAGACTCTGATCAGAAATACCCGACCACACTGTAAAGATAATAAAGAAATTAAGCAATTCTCACCTGATCCCCATATCCATGCAATTACCTAGCTCCATATTTCACATCATTACGGTAAAAGATACATTGTTATCTTTAGCAGTTTGGTTGCAGCAATTTCAGTCTGTTTACTATTTTAGTTTCTGACATAGCTTCTTTCCTTCTTTCAGTCTACCAATGATTGCAAACAATGTATGTGTTATTCATGTTCATTTCTTTTCATGAAAATGGTAGCCAATAATTGTATTGGAAAATTGATGATCTTGTTTACTGGAATTCAGAATCTAGGCAGCATCAGAGTACACTGTCTGTTAAATATCAGTATCGGTAGAACAGACAGCAGTAACTGTTGTTGTCATGGAAGCCAACACGCAACTCCTGGCGTGTCAACGGAATAAGTTTCCTATTTATAGGCATCAGAAAACATTTGCATATAGTTTTGTTTTGGATTGTATGCTGCAGCACACTGTCTCAGATTTGGGTCAAATCATGTTCACTTTCTGATCGTAATTAAGAAATAATAGAAAGAATCCTTGTTTAAAAGTGTAAGTTCTGACAGACTTTATTGAGTCAGATGGCAAAGCATTGGTTTATTACAGAGAAATTGTAGAGGAAAACTAGCTGCATATCTCTAACATTTATCAGATGCTGTTGGATTGTGAGAGGCACAAGAGCTGGATTTAAATAACATTGAGTTGCGAAATGTTTGCTTTGGATTATTGTTCCAGTGAAAGTGATTGTGTGGATATTTGGAGGATTTAACGGAATTACGTGACTGAATAAGAATAACTGAAATTAGCAGTTTATTGAAAGTATATAGTTTTTTAAAAGAGCTTATTTATTTAGCAACATTATGTACATTTGGAAATTTTTTAGCATGTCTCTCTTTGTACACTAGCAGTGCATTTTAAGAGATCTTTAAGATCTTTACAGTTTAGAACAAGATCAAGCCCCATAAAATGTAGGGCACGATTTTTTATTCAAAGCGTTGGACAATCCTATCTGATTTCAGCACTCTTTGAAGGAAGTGATCACAGTTTGTCGAGAAATGTAGAAATGTGATCAGACTTATTTTGATTTACGATGTCGTTTTATAGCTGTTGAAAAGATGGCACATGACCACGATCTTGTTTGTGTGTAGTGGTAGAGGACACCAACTACACTTTGGCAAAAGTGCAGACACTGGTCAGATGCCATACTGACTGTGGCTGGTCTGGATCTATACTGTTTACAATATAAACCCTTTCAAAAGATGGGGATTAGTAAAGCTGAAATCTTTTAAACTTTTAATGATGCTCTATTATAACTTTCCATTTTAGAAGATTGTGAAATCTAGTAGAAAAATGAGACATTTCTGAGTTATTTGTATAATCCTGAAGTTATTCCAGGAGTACATATGACTTGTTGAGATGCATAATTATTGTAGGAGGTTCAGCATATAGTTGAACAAAGAGCAAACAAAAATTGACTGGGATTCTATTTCAAGATAGCAGGTATTTTTGGCTACTATCCATTTTATTCAAGAGTACTGAAGAACTTGAAAACCTGTCTTATGCAAAGAGGTCAGACTCATCAAGTTATCTAGAGTACAATCTTTTTACAATTCGATTAATACTTGGAATGTCTTTCTCAGAAGGTTGAAGTTATTTTTACACAGAAGTATGTTTTATTTAAACAGAGGACAAGGTTTCTAGAAACATCTCTAGATTACGGGTGAATATCAGATAGTGAAATCTTTATGTCTCGACCAACTTCACGTTGTGACCGCTCATTAGAATATCTTATCAGGACAAGTCTAATAAGTGATCACAACTAAATGGTTTGGTGGAGAAATGGATGTAAATGTTTACAATAAGGTCATCTACAGCTGTGTAGAAATTCTAAATTCCTCATTTCTATTCCAATTCCTATGTTGTAACTACTCATTTAAATGGTCCCTCCAAGACTATTCTAATGAGTGGTCACAGCAAACCTATTCATTCAGCCTAAAGTGTATCCAATTCATCAGTCAAAGAGACAGATTTTGACACTCACTTCCCAGTATTTTTCATTGACCCTTTGATTTGTTGACCAAAGTTTTCCACAAACTAGAAAAAAAGTTTAACAAGATGTTGTGGCTTGATACTCTATGATAATAGTGAGGTATTGTCGAGGATAATCAACCTGGCAGGGTGGAGTTTTGATACTGAACATTGCATTTCAGTTTTGGGTAACTAGGTTCTTCCTTTAAATGGGTATAAGTCTTACCTTTTCATGTGTTTCTTGTGATCCATACGCTGTTTCAGTTGTAGAACACAGTTCTTTACCAACTATCACATTAGCCACCAATCTATGATAGCTTAAACCATCTGTTTATATATAGAGCCAGGCAAGAAGCCATATAACTCGGATTTGTTGCCAGGCTTCAAACTGTTTGGCACTCAAGGTACATATGTAAGCAACTGAGATGTTTAAAACGTAAATTTTGTGATTCTTGATATGAACATTGTATTGGAAAATAATGAAAATTTTCGGAAGAGTCTGACCACCCTAAAAAAATATGCAAATAAGTTTTCCTGTGTTGAAGGTTAGCTCCGCCCTGCCAGGTCGAATATTATCGACAATAGCTGTGTCTGTGCTTATTTCATGACAATGGTAATGTGACTTTATGCTCATTGTCAAACTTTGGTATTTCCTTTTATCTTATCACGCAATTTTTATTGAAACCTTTCATTCGTAACATTTCCAATCAGCTGTTCTACCGCGATGTGGTGAATGTTGCCATAATGAATGTTGTCAAGCCAACTAGCAGTGAGCTTGGCTTATGCCATAATGGTTATTGACTGTATGTCTGTACCTCTGTAATTTGCTTGCTGATTGAAGGATTTTCATTGAATTTGGCACAATAGTTCAATGTGATGAGAGGGTGTGTCCTATTAAATAACCTAGTCTCTTGCAAGCTCAAGGTCACTAATTGAGTTCAAAGGTCAAAATAATTATCAAATATCCTTGTCCAGGTTGTAACTATCTTGCTGATGAAAGAAGTATCATATACCTGGGCACAATAGTTCACTGTGTGAGTCACTGTGTCACATACAATAACATAGGAGACACATTGAAGTCAATGGTCAAAAGTAGGACTAATAGACCTTGTCTGGGCTGTAACTTCCTTGCTGACGGAGGGATTTTCAAGTTATCTTTCACTTTCAGCTACAAGATCAAGGTCACAAATTGAGGTCAAAGATCAAAATTGGGACCAAAATACCTTGTTATTGCTGTAATTACCTTGCTGATGGAAGGAGGTTGTTACATCTGGGCTCAATATCTCACTGTGATGAGACACTGTGTCACATTCAATAATAATGGCTAGCTACAAGATCAAGTTTACAAATTGTGACAAAGGTCAACATTTGGACCAAAAAGCCTTGTCCGGGCTGTAACTTCAATACTGATGCAAGGATTTTCAAAAAACTTTGTGCATTGTTGAATGTTCATTATGATAAGATGGTGTTTTAAGCACAAGATCCACATCTGTAGCTACAAGGTCAAGGTCGCAAATTCTTTAACTTACAAAGCTGAAACTTTGTACATGTATGTATTTGGGTCATGACCAGTATATAACCCCTTTTGATTTTGAGGTCAGTAGGTCAAAGGTAAAGGTCACTCTATCCATTCACAGTGATACGGTTCTTGAGCAATTTGACTCACAAAGCTCAAACTTTGAATGTAGATTTGGCACAACCGGTAGATGATCCGTAGTGATTTTGAGGTCAGTAGGTCAAAAGTCAAGGTCACCACTGCCACTCACTGTGAAATGATTTCTGATCAATTAATTAAGAAATATTTGACCTAGAAAGATCAAACTTAGAATGAAGTAAGGTCATGAATTTGGAATATCCAAGATAGTAGTTGAAAGGTCAATGTTGCCATATAGCTTTCACAATGAAAGGGTTCCGTTCAACAACATCAGAAATATTTTGCCTACAAAGGACAAACTAGGAATGCAGTTGGGCCATGACCAGTAGATGACCCCTATTGGTTTATAGGTCAAAGGTCATTGATCTACCAAGGTCAAATTTGGTATGCAGTTGGGTAATGACATGTGGTTGATCTGCATTGTTTTTTAGGTTAACCTGACCTTGCACAGTGAAATGGATTTAGATCTCTAACTGAAGAATGTTTGACCTAACATGATGATCGTTGGGTCATGACAAGTAGAGGACCCCAGAACAGCCTTAATATGTACTGTCTTGCAAACAAGTCAAGTTGTATGTTTTAAAGTGGCATCAATGGTCATGTGTTTGACTTTCAATAACATTTGATGACAAGGTTTAGTTTAGGTCCAAGCAAAGGCTGCATGTTTTATGGGAAATGATCTTGGATTCAAACTGATTGCAGAGATCATCAGTTGTCTACAAAATAGTTGGCTTACATACAAAGAGTAAACTACAGTTAAACCTATCTAATGCGACCACTCAATAAAGAATTATGTAGGTCCCAAAAGGCAGATGGTAGCTTAATGTAGATCAAAACTAATACAGAAAGCTCCTATGGGATCTTTCTGCATTTCTTTTGACCTGCATTAAGCTACCTAGTGTCTCTAGGGGTGTCCAAATGGGATATTTTAGTGGTGGCTATTAGAGAGTTTTTACTGTAGTTGTTCGTAGTCTGTGTAAGTATCTTGTGTTAACACAGCGAGACAAGCAACCATCATGTCTGAATCAGAGGAAGTGAGTCAAGTGGATATAAGCTCAAGTGAGAAAGAGTTGGATAAGAACAGTGCAAAGTTTGTCATTACTGACACGGATGTCTTTGACGATCTGGCTGATATTTCTGAAATAATACTAAGCAATGACAAAATGGCACAAACAACAAGTGGGTCAAATTTGAAAAATAATTTGTTCCTTTGCGACTCATATAATTCATACCGGATTACAGAGTCAATGTCTGATAGTGAAGTGAATAATGATTTGGAATCTCCGCAGACAGAGGATGTTTCAAGATGTAAGGATGACTGTGAGCTTCGAAGGTTGAGCAGGTCAAAGAGTAGGAAAGGAAAACAGTTGAACTCAATGATAAAAAATTCACTTACAGTAGTATCGGCATCACTGCGCTTTGCGAGTCGTAACATGTATCTCATGGAGGAGGGAAATGTCTCCTTAGTTCGCCTTAAAAGCTGTCATAAGCTGAAAAACAAAGTTTCTGGTTGGGAACGACATTACTTAATATTGGGGCAAGATGCATTTGAAGCTGAAAAGGTGAGACAATCAATTGTTTGCATGAAAATGGTATCAAATGTAGTAACAAGCATACTGGTAAATCACAACCTTTACCACATTTTGTCAAAATTGCTCTAAATGACGTAAATTAAAGGAATAATCAATGTTTGTATGAGAAGCTATAACTGTATATTGTTATATTGTTATATCCATTGCCCACATTATTTTGAAACAATTCAAAGTTAACTTTTTCATTTATTTCTAGTTTTTCTTCCTTTTCTTTATAATCTCTCCTTGCAGATGAGTCAAATTAGTGTAAGACCTGTCATGTCTCACATTCAAGCTTTATCATGTTATAATCCGTTTTAACAGAGCTGGCAGAGATATTTTTAGCACACATTTTTCTCATATCACATAATGCTCTCTTATTGACATTAGGAATGTATCTATATACAGGAAATGTATAGAGTTACAGTTGTTATATGGTTTATCACTAATTTTCTTTGTTCTGTTTTATAAATAAAACTGCCAGGTCGGTTTGAACTCTCAATGCCAATCATTAGACTCGCCTCAATGAGGCAAGATAGGGCTTTGATAACTGTTGATAAATTCCAAAAATCTGCCTGCCAATAAATAGAGGATATTGCATGAGAGGTCATTCAATTCGGAATTATTAAACGAGTTTTCTAATGTAAATAAAAACAAGCCTTGGTGAGTTTTTATCAATTTTAGTAAACGAGTTTAATGAATTTTGTATTGAATGACCATGAATGTTATATTCTATTTATATTATAAGTTCCAATTCGACGATTTATAGCGCTAGATACAAATAACATCGCCATATTGTGCGGCCATTTTTACGCTATTCATAATGACGTCACATACATAATTGATTTCACTAGTTATATACCGAAAATTATTTCACTCGAAAATCATTTCAGTCTTTATATCTAGAATCCTGAGCTTATATAATTATCAAGTTAACAACATCCTGTATGATATCAACGAGCTTGTTTAGGCCATAACAATATTCAGCTTATCAAAACAATGGCTGATAAGGAGGGCTGAGTAATGCATTTAGGAGAACAGTTGTTTTGTTTCATGTTCTCAGAATTTCTTAAGAGTGCCCTTTTTTTGGACTTTGGCCAATTATATTGTTAAAATCATTTTTCTTGGTTTCCCCCCAACCTTGCTTTTATCATAAAATCTCATTTCATATCAGACTTCACATTTTATGAGACTTGACCTTGTTGATGATTCCAACCATGTATGGATATGACAATATTGCAATTTTAGTTACTGGTTTCCAAGATACAAGTAGATCATTGATTGTGATCAGGAGGGTACTTAACCAATAAACTGTGTGTTGCAAGGCTCTAGATAAGCGTGCATAAATGAAACAGATCTAAATGTACTAAATTTCTGTATTTCTTCACTAAACTCTTATCAGTCTATGATGTATTCATCTGTTAGAATCGGTTTTTCAAAATGATTGTAAAGAATGGTCACACCATAGCATTGAGAGTATAAATAAGGAATTTAAACACATTATCTGGATCCCTGTTGATGTGATCACTATTGAACTGTTCACAGCTTTCAAGGCCCCATAGATAAGGTGTGTATCTCAAATGCTAAAATCCTTATTTCTCAACCAAACCCTAAATTGTGACCATTCTTTAGAATCCTCTTTCCAATTCTAATGGATGGTCACAAAATAGGGTTTGGTAGAAAAATTTGGAACAGACCGATTAATGTTTAAGATACGCACGCTTATCTAGAGTCCTGAGCTAATGATGTTTAAGAAACGCAAGCTTATCTTGAGTTCTGAGCTAATAGTGTTTACGATACGCACCCTTATCCAGAGTCCTGAGCTAATAATGTTCAAGATACTGAGCTTATAATGTTTAAGATATGCACACTTATCTAGAGTCCTGAGCTACTGATGTTTCAGATACGCACCCTTACCTAGAGTCCTGAGCTAATGATGTTTAGGATACGCACGCTTACCTAGAGTTCTGAGCTAATGATGTTTAGGATATGCATGCTTACCTAGAGTCCTGAGCTAATGATGTTTAGGATACGCACGCCTATCTAGAGTCCTGAGCTAATGATGTTTAGGATAGGCACGCCTATCTAGAGTCCTGAGCTAATGATGTTTACGATACGCACACTTACCTAGAGTCTTGAGCTAATATTGTTTACGATACCAATGCTTACCTAGAGTCCTGAGCTAATGATGTTTAAGATACGCACACTTATCTAGAGTCCTGAGCTAATGTTTACAATACGCACGCTCATGTAGAGTCCTGAGCTAATAATGTTTAAGATACATACCCTTATCTAGAGTCCTGAGCTAATGATGTTTAAGATACGCACTCTTTTCTAGAGTCCTAAGCTAATAATGTTTAAGAGTCCTAAGCTAATAATGTTAAAGGTACGCACGCTTATTTAGAGTCCTGAGCTAATTATGTGTAAGATAGGCACGCTTATCTTGAGCCCTAAGCTAATAATGTTTAAGAGTCCTGAGCTAATAATGTGTAAGATACACACACTTATCTAGAGTCCTGAGCTTATAATGTTTAAGAGTCCTGAGCTAATAATGTTAAAGAGTCCTGAGCTAATAATGTGTAAGATACATAAGCTTATCTAGAGTCCAGAGCTAATAATGTTTAAGAGTCCTGAGCTAATAATTTTTAAGATACCCTCGCTTATCTTAAGTCCTGAACTAATAATTTTTAAGATACGCACCCTTATCTAGAGGACTGAGCTAGCACCCTTATCTAGAGTCCTGAGCTAACAATGTTTAAGATATGCACGCTTATCTTGAGTCCTGAGCTAATCATGTTTTAGAGTCCTGAGCTAATAATGTTTAAGAGTCCGGAGCTAATAATGTTTAAGATACCCATGCTTATCTAGAATCCTGAGCTTATAATGTTTAAGATATGCTAGCTTAACTAGAGTCCTGAGCTAATAATGTTTAAGATATGCACGCTTATCTAGAGTCCTGAACTAATAATGTTTAAGATATGCATGCTTATCAAGAGTCCGGAGCTAACAATGTTTAAGATATGCACGCTTATCTTGAGTCCTGAGCTAATAATGTTTTAGAGTCCTGAGCTAATAATGTTTAAGAGTCCGGAGTTAATAATGTTTAAGATACCAATGCTTATCTAGAATCCTGAGCTTATAATGTTTAAGATATGCTAGCCTAACTAGAGTCCTGAGCTAATAATGTTTAAGATATGCATGCTTATCTAGAGTCCTGAGCTAATAATGTTTAAGATATGCATGCTTATCTAGAGTCCTGAGCTTATGATGTTTACGAAACGCACCCTTATCTAGAGTCCTGAGCTAATGTTTAGGATACGCACGCTTACCTAGAGTCCTGAGCTAATGATGTTTAGGATACGCACGCTTATCAAGAGTCCTGAGCTAATGATGTTTAAGAAACCCACGCTTATCTAGAGTCCTGACCTAATAATGTTTACGAAACCCAGGCTTATCTAGAGTCCTGAGCTAATAATGTTAAACGTATGCACGCTTATCTAGAGTCCTGAGCTAATAATGTTAAAGGTATGCACGCTTATCTAAAGTCCTGAGCTAATAATGTTAAAGGTATGCACGCTTATCTAGAGTCCTGAGCTAATAATGTTAAAGGTATACCCCTACAGAAAATCAAACCGGGATCCCACCGGGATAATCAAATCCTGGTGGGATGGCAGCATTTCAGCGGTATGAAAATAAATCCCAGTGGGATACTGATGACTGGGATCCCGGTGACTGGGATCCCGGTTACTGGGATCCCAGTCACTGGGATCCTGATGATTCGTGATGAATACCACTATTCATATTCAGTAAAAGACCTCAGTCATGTTCCAGTGTTAGGTTATTGTGTCCTTAACCTTGACCTTTGACCTATATAATAGAAAAACTGTGTCCAGGCTATAAATCCCAAACAGCATCACCAGCTAGAAACACCAAATTGGGTAAGTGGGTTCGGTCCTGGTGAGCCGGAGTGTCATGTACCAAAACTAGGTCCTTGACCTTGACCTTTGACCCATATCATATGAAAACTTTGTCCAGACCATATTTTCTTAACTATATGTTATGCTCCAGGCAAGAAAAAGTAACAAAGGGCAATAACTCTAATTAGTCGAAATAGAGTTATGGTTCCTTTGCACTGCACTTCCTCTCATTGTGTTTTATCATTCTATGAAGTTTCATGAAATTCCATCCAGTAGTTTTCAGGTTATGCTCCGGACAAGAAAAAGTAACAAGAGGACCATAATGGTCATATATTGCTCACCTGATAAAAGGGCTATAAAAGAACCATCACAAAAAATCTTTAAGATATAGGTGTATAAGGAAACCTGGCCCCATCCCTGGCAACCATGTTTTTGAGATATCATTCTTTAAAAAAAAATTTGATAGAGGTCCACTCAAGGATCATTTGTGTGGAATTTATTTGAAATCAGACTAGTTTTGGAGAAGAAGATTTTCAAAGTTTTCTATACAGCCATATAAGGATAACTGGCCACTCCCCTGTCGG
Source organism: Macoma nasuta (assembly GCA_032359355.1). Lineage (NCBI taxonomy): Eukaryota > Metazoa > Mollusca > Bivalvia > Cardiida > Tellinidae > Macoma > Macoma nasuta. Next base: position 39 of record JAULCE010133428.1, on the reverse strand, counting down.
TCATGTTTTTAGCTCCCCTGAGTTTACTCAGCTGAGATA
>JAULCE010133317.1:0-12135 GCA_032359355.1 Macoma nasuta | reverse complement strand
CAATGAACGTTCTGGCCAGTTATAAAGTGTGAGGTGTACAAGCATTGGTCATTTAACCCTGTCACCGCCATAGGCGACTAAAGTCGACATTGCAAAAGTGATGTCCTAGATCAGACGCCGCCTTAAAAGGCGGCGTCTGATCAGGGACTTCCCTTTTTGCAACAAAAATTATTTCCGAATCTTAGGGTTTTGGAAAAGTCAAAGTTTATTTAATTATTTCTGGTTTTTATTTCGTTAATGTATTTGATTTAAAACCAGTTACAACCGACAATTTTAAATTTGGCAGTGAAAGGGTTAATGCATTATGTCTCTCTGTAATATGATGATATAATCTCTGTAATCATGTAAAATGATTGTCTTTTTTTTCAGGTAATCATCTTCAGTGTTCATCTGCAGAAAGGATGAAGTGGGCCAAGCAGGCCGACAGACTGGAAGGTCTAATGGAAACACACGACATCATTGATGTTAGAAGTGAACGGACCATAATTCACATACCAGACTGTCTGCCAAGTGATTTAGCAACATATGGAGCACTTGAGACCAGGCATGAAGATAAAACAAGACCCGAGATGCCAGAGGTTACCCCAGCAGGCAGAATGAAACCACTGTCTTTGACAAAGGAGTCACTTCATAAGAAGCTTCCATCTTGTAAGAGGAAACTAGCCCTTGAGTGTGAGAGTTTGTCAGGCAGAGAAACTCCCAAACGGTGTACCCCTAACTTCAAGAACTTACATGCATTCTGGGAGAACAAAAGTGGGGGATCTAAAAGTGATTCTATCATCAACATTAGCAAAACAACAGAGGAGATATCAGTCGAAGAGTGTGGTGGGTCGTCCAGATGTGACAGTCAAATCAAAGAGGACATAGACAGTCAGTCCCCTATGGACAAGATGAACTTCTCTTATATGGAAAGGTTCTCAAAGGTCCAAAACTCTCCCTTGGACCTGACAAAAGGCTACTCTGATGCTGTTTGTAAAAGCTCTGATAAGTTGATAGAGGAAGAGAAAATATCTGAAGAAGACAGAGAAAGCAGTAAGCAGTCTGCAGCAGTTGGTGAGCAAGGTGAATCATGCGAAGAACCAGAAACGCCAGATATGAAACTGCAGAGTTTGTCGGAGCTTAGGAGAATGAACAAAGTGAATCTGAGAAATGTTTTGGAACAGAGAGACACCAACTCTTCTCATGATATAAACTCAAGCCTCACTGTGTCATCATTAACCAAATCAGACCGAAAGACATCAACTAGCAGAAAGGATAGGTTTGCAAATGAGGAATTCTCTCCAGATGACTTGACTCTTCCAAAGGATTGGATTCAGCGGAGAACAAAATCCAAGTCAAAGAGGCGCTTACTGTCGCTTGATCCTGGCTTTTTTAGCCCACTTTCCAATTCGGTAGATGGTGATAGCAATTCCTCCGTACAAGAATCGGATACTGAACACTTCATCGAAACAAACTCAGACTGGATAACAAGTGATGAAGAGGCATCTATTGCCGTGGATTATAGTGATTATGGTGGAGCCTCACTCCCAGTCATCTCAGAGCTGACATCAGCACATTGTGCTGATGTCAGCGATGAGATGTCTGGAAGTGATGTTGTTTGTCAAGAGGCAAAGGTAAAAGATGACACTTCTGGACACTCTGTAGTTGTGACAGTTGGTATGGAGGACACTTCTATTTGGTCAGAGGAAAGTGGAATCTGTGAGGACTCCGAACCTAAGATCCTACCAAGTGTTTGTGATTCTAGAATAAGCCTTGCCAACATCAGCCCTATCTTGCCAGCTAGAGCCGTCTTAGAAAAATATGCCGCATCCAGATCATTCGAATTAAGTGCAAACAACCTGTCCTGTACTCCGAGCATGTTAGATGCTTCTTCACAGACAGATGTTGAGCTGATGCATGTGAAGGATGCAGTTCATAGAAAGATATTGTCTTTTATGAGCAGTAATATTACTGGTATTGATACTAGTGTAATGAGAGAGAGCTTGATAGATCAGAATGTGGACAATCTGGAAGAGTCAACCGACTGGAAGAAGGTCAAGCAGCTTGAGGTGAAAAGTCCAAAGACTCTGTTGTCTATGGCTAGAGAGAGTTTGAATCCAAAAAGATCTGAACTATATTCTGTCCTGACGAACAACAAAGCTGAAGGTCGGGAATTGAACTATTTAGCTGATCCTGTGTCAGTTCAGATCCCAGCAGAAAAGGTGACTTGTGTTTTGGAAAACAGCACGCATGAAGACGAAGACATACCGTTCATTAGGCTTGAGAACGAGATAGAAGCGGGTGAGCTTGAAGGATCATTGGACACCCCTGTTCTAAGAGATTTTGACCCATGCTGGTCTCCGGATCTTAGATGTCTCGAGTCACCCTCTGTATGCAGCACAGACAACCAGCTGTTGTGGTCTCCAACCTTCAATGATGAGGAAACTTCATCGCCAGAGTATGCAAGTGGACAGATGTCTTAACTCATTCTCCCCTACACTATATTTAGATTGCGACGTCATTGTTCTATTTTTAGCTGACTTAACATAATCTCAAAGACAAAGTATTGCTTAATGTCAAAGGTTTTGAAGACATTATGGGAAATAGAGCATTTGCTCCAGAAGAGCAAATGCTCTATTTCTCATAATTTCTTCAAATGTCAGCCACAATAGATACGCTATTATGCGTCTCTAGGAGAGAATGAGTTAAAACATCGTCGGCTTAATTCTAAAACCTCGTATGTACCATTATGGCAAATTGGCACTTACGAGATTTTGCAAAAGATAATCCACTTATCGTCGAAAAACAAGTAGGTTCCATTTTTGCAAATTGCATTTAGGTGACTTTAGGAGAAATCGTCGGTTTTCTTCTTAAACCAAACGATGTTTTGGAAGAGAACCGACGACATTATCAATTTCACTACGTCTTTGGTAGAGCTGTTTTGTTTTAAATATCCGGCTCAGACTCCGATCAAAAATATTGGAAAATGTTACTACGGATAGGTTTAAAATTTACTGTGTTGGTTTTATTTTTAAAGTCATTGAATAGGTCATCGGACCTTGACATTTATTGACATTTGGATGTACGGGCATCTATCCTTGAGCTACAAATATACACATACGTTCTTTTCTGTAAAGAAAAACATTGATCAAGTCTATAACAGTAGCAGTGCGCATGTTTGAGACATGGTGATTAATCCGTTCTTTTAAAGGGCGAGGTTGCCGTAACAAAATAACTTTGAAGTTTTACTAGAAAAACTTATAAAATGGGCGTTTTCTATGAAAGTAAAAAAGAAGGTCCCGTAGGAACAACAACATACAAAGCAAACGGCTACCCGAATGGCACTGCTGAAGCAAGTTCTCTTTGAACACACTCACAAAGGCACACAGCCACACGCACATACCCATACAAGCGAGCGGGCTCAAACATATAAAAGACACACAAAGGCAGGTTTCAGATATAAAGCTGAAGACAGGAGTACCGCCTTGGATCGGTCAGTGGCAAAAACACCTCTGGGGGTTTAAACCGTTTTAGGGGCAGTACCGCACCCAACCTCACTCTAATTCCATCGTCTTCCCATCAAACGTACAGTGTAAATAAATGTTATCCCCGTTCGACTACTCCACAACATCACTGATGGCAAATCCAGTCGTAAAGTATATGTAAAACACAGACCAATTAATAATCATTCACTGTTTTCACCAATCATCGATGTACTCAATGGCTTGTCAGAAATCAGAATAACTGTAGAGCAGCCAACAAGGTTTAAAGTTCAAAGTTCCAAATGACTGGTTTTTTTATAAATGGTTTAGTTTGCGTGTGAAACAATGTCGTTTAAGGGACTTTCCCTTTGAGCAATATGATAATGATTTACATCCTATGCTAGCTGTGGAGTTACGGAACCTTATGGTGAATATCTATGCTAATAGAAGATGAATGGCTTTAATTGTTTAGAAAACATTGCACGAAATGGAGTAAAGGGTTCAACAACCATATCACACTCTCTGTTAGATGTATTTTACACACATTTATACAACTCAAATAAACAACAACAACAACAAAAACAAAAACACTCACTTACATGATATATATTACAGAAACTCGCCAAACTTTAAAGTGTGAAAAGAATCTGATATGAAAATAACATGAACATAAATCATAGAATGCGTCAAATGACAACCGAATGAAATCAATTTTACATAATGCCTACTATTTTAGATGCATGAGACATATCCTTTGGAAGACTATAAGGTAATAACCGTAATTGTAGTTACCTTTGCAAACAGCTTGGAGCTTGATCAAACGCCGAGTTACTCGGCGTCTGATCAAGCTCCAAGCTGTTTGATACTCAGATTGTAATAATTCTACAAAAGAAAGTTAAGTTAATGTATTTAAATATGAGCAGACGACACAAACTGCAGACAAAAAATATTGCAGACGACAACTTTCGGTCTTTCAAAGGATATATATCAATTCATTTGTCCAGCGTTTAACCCCTTCACTGCCGGTCTTAACAGATTTACATAATATTTGGCAAAACAATTTGCTGAGTTTCATAAGCTTTGATCCGGATGAGACGTCGAGTTACTCGGCGTTTCATCTAGATCCAAGCTGTTTGAATATGACACTATTAAGGTTGGGGATAAGCAGTGAAGGGGTTAACATACAGTCACATAAACTAGTCTCTATCAGTCCTTTCACTGTCAATGGGGACTGTTATTGCAATAACAAACGCTGCGGTCTTGTATCAGACGCCGCCTTGAAATTGCGACGGCAGATCTAGAAATACAGAAATTGTCTTGACATTAATTATACTTGTCTGATTAAACTAGAACAGTCACTGAGTGTGACAAATATCCCTGTAGCACCACTTTGATATTGACCAAAATCCTTGTCATATGTATAAAAAATACATCTTGCATATCCAATAATTGTGTTGACTTTATCTGCCTCTGCCAGCATTCCCAAAGGAGCTTGTGTCACAAGCTACCTATGTCAAAGTCCTCAAAATACTACCAGTTTGACTAAGTTAAAGGAGACATAATTCTTAATGCCTTTATGAATAATATACCAAAAGTGTTGCACATCTACTACTCATGTTGATTGTGTGTGCAAATGGTCTTCACATTCATTTGAAAATTTAAGAATACTTTGCCGCAACAATCTACCAATGCCCAAGCCCTAAACTTTCAAGAGGACATTACTATGCAATGCGTTGATGCTAACATACGAGAACATATGTCTTGCACAATTATGCATGCTAACTTTCATTGCAATATCTGTCAAAAACTGAAGGTTAAATTCGCAACCTATGTTACTTAACACTGAAGCATTAATAATGCCCGAGTTAAAGGGGAGATAACTCTGAAACGTCTTGGAGTATATGTACCAAAAATACGTATTGCACATTTTTTATACGTGATGATGGTGTATACCAAGTTTCATAGCAATCCGTCAAAACTTGAAGGAGCTGTTTAAGCCACAAATTACCTAATGTAATATCCGGTTTAAGGGGAGATAACTCTGACAGGTATAAGGGTAGATGCACCAAAATTCCCCATTTCATACAATGTTTTTAATACGATTCATAAATGACATTTTTCTATTGCCTAGTATTGCATATTTTCTCTCAGATTCCTTCTTTGTGGATAAGTCAACATTTTTCTTCAACCATTCAACTCTAATTACCGGTTTTATCAACTGACGATTGCGTGTGTCGATAGTTAGGATTCAATTCAGGCTTATGTTGACCCGAACACCTATTGAATACTTAAACATATTTAGAATAATCGGATCCATGTTTGAAAAACCATCCTCGATAACGTGTTTGTTTTATAAACAAGACATAGTATACACCACTGATGTATGATAAATGTAAAATTATATCGTTCTAAACTATACATGCAAGTTCACTTAATTGGTAGAGAACATCGTTTCTACCACCGTAACACCGGTTTAAAGGCGTTTGCGGCAGTAAAGGTGATTTTTTTCTAAATAATATATTTTGTTTAAACTTTGTAGTTTGAAAGACCATGCAAATACTTGTTGAAGTATGAAATAAAAAATAGGGGTCACCGATATTTTAAATATTTTATTGACTCTTTTCTATGTGACTAACTTCACATTGTTCTACGGTTTAGAACCATATAGGGTCATTTACCATTACACTCATGAAACGAATAATTAAATGCAATGTGATAAATGCATATGCATTTTTCACATTGCATTTAATAAATCGTTTTATGAGTAACAGGAAATATATAACCGTATACAAAATAATTAAAACAATCTAAACATGTGTGAAATGCTAATACACTGGTGAAATGTAACTCTCGCGAGAGACGAGATTTTGTAACTGCCGCAAACGCCTTAAAAGGGATGCTTGTATACATTTTCTGACAAGAAGAACTTCAGAGCTGCTGCAGCTAATAATATTATGATTGGACAGTTTTGCCTTATAGGATAAAGGCAGCCACGTTCAATATGGTCAGCACATTAATGAAACGGTACTTCATGAGGTTATAGGTTTACTTGAGCTTGAGCTTGATTTGATACAAAAAGAGACTCAATATTTATCATGACTCAAACAATATTTTCCAAAACAAATGAAAGTAATCCTCAAATGAATTCATGTGAGTAATAAGTATAAGGTGAGCTTACCTGCGAATAAAGATATTCACTTGGATAGAGCTGTTAACCATTTTAGAAATTTGAATTTCCTATGAACTTTGGTGATTTGTGATTAAAGAATGAACAATCATTTCTAGGCAATCTCAGCATGTGTGAAAAGAGAGAAGACGCCGTTTAGATGTTTATGACACTAACAATTACAACGGCTCCTTTTCAAGAACGACATGCAACATTTGAGTCAATAAATATATACTCCTTAAGAAGAGGTGGATGACGTCTAAAAAGGCTAGGGTCATGATTCAACCCTTAAACCACCATAGGCGACTCAAATTGACAATATAAGTAAGTAAAGTCCCAAATCAGACGCCGCCTTTGAAGGTGTCGTCTGATCAGGGATTTGACTTTTTTTCAATAATTTTATACGAAAATAAGAATTTCGGACACACCAAAATTTATTAAAAACAATTCTGCTACTGTTTTGTTATTACCGATTACTTGAAATATTGCGGCGAAATGGTTAAGCAGACGGTATGTTATAAAGCAGGATTAAGAGAAATGTCAATAGTTTATGTTTGGTCAATACTTTCTGGAGTTTTCTGCTATTTTCTGGACGTGACAAACAAACCGACCAACGGAAATATGGAAACTACCTGTGATAAACATATTTAATATGATACTTAACTACCAAACTGCGTCATGGGGATGTTTATTAAGTTTTGTATGCTATAAGGTTATTTAGAGAAAAATGAATGTCCTCGGTGTCTGATCAGGATTTAAACTGTTTGCACAGGTTAACAGTGTTAACCGTCTAACGCGATTAATGGTAGCACATGGCGTTTCGGGGGGTTTGTTTAACAAATGCCTATTAGTTTTATAAACGTCAATAAATTTTGTATGATCCGGGACCGAACTTGATATAAATGCAATCGGTATACACGATTTTTTATAAATATGACACTCGAATCAAAATTCTTAAGACTTCGTTACGCGCCATATTAATCACATCATGTTGTTTCTGAAAGTTATTTATGTTTATCCACAGTCGAGCTGGAAGCGAACCTGAACATAACCGGTATAACAATCGAATTAACAATTGTCGGTATCATACACCATTGATTGCAGATCATTTACAATAGCGACATTGAGAACAGTCGGTGTGATGTCGCTGTGATTATGTTCGAGAGTTTTGGTGTTGTACCGTTACTTATTTCAAAACAATTATAACCAGGAAAAGCATGAGTTCTTTAGTTTCCGAACGGAATAGTTTGGTATGAGTATTTACTTATGCAGAAGGAGTTTGGATGAGTTAAAAGTCTATTCAGTTTTGAACAGTGTTTCTAACGCCAGATACACATTTCGAAGTCAGCACGGGATCCACGTGGGTTAGTGTGTGTTAGCTCTTATTCAGAACTGGATTTTGTGCATGCTATGTACACGGTGAGTGTAATTTTTATATCATCATGGCGGAAGTGAATACCCGAAATGTAAACAATCCAAGCGTCATTGAAGTCGGTGAAGTCAGTTGATGAAGCAAAATCAAATCTACGAGGCAATCCGGGAAAGGTTTTTGTATCGGAGGATCTAACAAAAATCCAATTATGCCATAATAAAAGCACTCAAGCCCCTAAAAAAGTCTGGAAAAGTGCTCAGCGACTGGTATCGACAGCGTACCCACCCGGCTACATGGCGTTGAGGATATCCGTGCGTATCTTGACATCAGTGATCGGCGTGGAAACATTCCACGCAGAGTTAATGTTTCTTCCCATGTCGCGAGTGAAACACTGAGTTTGTTGATTTTAGTAGTATGCCTATCGTTCAGCTAATATAAGATAATTCACTGAAAACATGCCAATTTGGTGTTAATCACTTATAAGATCTATGAGTACGTGTGTAATGGAAACGAACTGAAGGCAATCTGTATCGCTTACTATCCTTTTCGATATTTTTTACCAGGCGTTTTGGAGCAAGACCTGATGCTTAGAAAGTAGGCGTCTTGTCTAGCTCTTAACTGTCTGCAGATGCCACCAGGTTTATAGCCATGCCATGAATTCCTGCAGTTTATATGCGGGGTACATTCTGTAATGAGGAATTCCAAACATTCTATTAAATATTACATTGCCTACTTTTGACTTAGTGATTGGCGCATAGTGAATCCAAAATTTCTATAAATACTTCGAGTTCTGATTGGTCTTTTTGTGTTAACGGCCAACTGTTTGCCATGTGACCCCCACGCGGGGTTGAAGCGGCAAGCTTATACCACGTGGCACCTTTATGCTCCTTGGGTCGTGCCGATGGGTACCATTCGAGGACGAGATATTCCAGTCATTTACTGCCCTGGCAAGAAAATTATTTACCTACCGACTCTTTTGTTTAACATCGTGTAGTAAATCTCGTGACTCCCTGTGGAGACAATATCCCATTGTCTTTATGCATACCTGAGGTATGCATACGAGCTACCTCAGGTATACATACTGACAATTTTATCTTTCCACCGCAGACGAAACTTTTGGCAGATAACTTTTGCTCCGATGGATTGGGAGTAAAATGTCTGCATGCTTTCCCCGAGTCCCTGCGGAGACAATCAATATTGAAATATGTCAAATGCCATCTGCTTTTTTTAACCAAAGTAATCCCGTTTATAACGAGAATGATAAACAGGCAAGCAGTCTGAATCCAATTCGGAAACCGAATTACTCGGAGTATTATTCGACTCCAAACTTTTTGACACTTGGCCAAAAAATGTCTCTTAAACAATATTAAGCAATAATGGCACATTTTGGAAATCGAACATGCGAAAATCAAAAACATTTCGAACGATAATTTGGTAGTAGGGATAAAGGTTAAACTGAACCAAATCTACTCATCAATGGCCTAAATACAATGATATTACACTTATTTTAGCTATGACCCTCGTTTTCTTTTAGATCCCTTATAACTCATCATAGAGTCATAAACCATACATCGACGATTTCTTCTAAAGCACGCCGTGGTGTCAAACTGGTACATTGTAGCCATGTTGTTTTTTGACGATTATCGACCATTTTGTCAAAAACATGTATGTGTCATTTTGCTGAAATATCAGATACGAGATTTTCGAAGAAAAACCGACGAAATATGCTATTGTGTTATAAGACAATAGCGCAATACTTGTAGCGAACGTACAAGTCTATTGACGGATTATATCCGCCCAAATCATGGCATTGACAACCAACCATAATCCTATTGTGACCGACATAAAACTATTTATCGGCAGTTAGCCCATTAGTTGAGGACCAGCATAGCTCTGTCTGCTTAGCTAAATGAAGGCTAAAACAGTTTGAACTGTGATTGTCATCAGTATTAGAAATGGGTCAACTCCACCGATCAAACCCAATTGAACAAGACTCCGTAAGACATTACACACGGTTTAGACACTGACCAGTTGCTTCGTTAACCACCGCGCGTCTCATTTCATTAGGGTCTTCATTGATTGCCACTTCTGCCTTTCTTTCGAATCGTGTCTTACTGGGATTGACATTATATAGAGTAGATTGATATAAGCAGAGCTTCTCATGTCAATTCTGATCAGGCTCAACATTTATCACATTGGTAAAATACACGTTAAAAACTCTTTTACCGCTGCAAGATTTTCGTGCCGGGGCAGTAAATGACTGGCACACCAAGTCCGAGAATGGTAACTGACTTACCTACATACTCTTTATCATAGAATGTAATAATTTCATTATGAGTTTTATGTAAAGTGTTTAACCTTTAAAAATAACAGGAAGAGGACACTTCGGACAATAGTTCAGCATGTGAAAGTTTTAACAGACGACAGGTTTGAGGCAAAACAGCTCATTCGTTTGAAACAGATACGTCATGCAAATACCGTACTCTATTTCACACTCTACACGTGCAAAATGCTGCTTCTCTTAGCGTATTTGCAAGTACCTACATATCAGTCTGGTATAGGAAGGAAGCCAGTTCATATAGGCGCATTTGGAATGAGGTTAGTTTGAAATATTTTTGTAGCGTTGATTTGACAATTATCGATGCAAGAACAAAATAGGTTGTATGATTTCTTTCGGCCTTCTTTTTAACCTCCTAATGTTGATTCTTAATGTGTGTTTGAAAATAGTAACTCCTCTTTCTTAGTACTTTTCACATAGTCATATTGCTGGATTGGTAATGGAGCTGAACCAGTAATATCATTTTGTGATTAATACTGCACCATGGCTCTTGAACATCACCACTCCCGAGTTTTGCATTTAAATGTGCAGAACTTTTCTTTCCACATTTTTTGTATATTTTGAAATATGTCTTCTTCTTTTTCTTCTTCTTCTTATTTTTCTTCTTCTTCTTCTCCTGCTATTTTTCCGCTACGGTATTTTATGATCAGAAAACATATTTGTGCTGTGGACGAGATATGATGGACGCCTTCAATATGTTTTAGCTAAACTAATCTCCAATGGGGAATGCTCTAAACTCATGGAGGTGCTCCATCGGTCTGTTCCACAGCAGAACAATATGGTATCAGAAACAGGTTAAAATATCCGTAAATGTATTTCTATGTTTGCTGACTTGCTTATGTGGAATGCTGAATATACTCTTGAGTTGTGCACAATTTGCTACACAAACTTTTATCGATCAGTATTTTTGCATTGTTATGCTATTATTATTATTATTGAAACATGGAGATGTAGAGGCTAATCCCGGTCCAGTAACAAATGAATATAGTTTTTTAATCCTTAATTGCAATATCAGAAGTGTTAGGCGGAAATTTGATCACATCAGAGACAACTATTTAGACTTTGATATTTTATGTCTCACAGAAACACACCTCTGATGAATTATTGAGTTTTTCGGACACTTTTGATACATTTTATCGGAAAGACAGAACAAACCACGGATTGGCATTTTGGTTTACATGTCCAGAAATATAATTCACAAAAGAATGACCGATCTTGAAATATCTGTTTGGATCTGTGTCACAATTAAACATACGAATTATTTGATTGGAACTTTTTATAGTCCAAAATCTTCGGATACAGAATTTTTCATAAACTTAAATAAGAATATTGAAAAGGCATTCGAATTATCAAATAATGTTATAGTACTTGGTGATCTAAACGAAGACTTACTTAATCCAGTTTTATGAACATTGAAAGAAATTCTCGTGATAAACTCACTACAAAATGTGATTTCAGAGCCAACATGTCAAAATGCATTGTTAGACCCAATAATTATCCCAACCCTGTTGAATGTTCTGCGAAACGCCATTTTTCCGAGTGTTTACGAAGGTAAGCATTCGTTTCCTTCCGGTAGTCGAAGAGGTGTCACGTAATCAAGTTTGGGTCGACAGCCAATCAGATAGCTCGTACTAACTTCAATATGTCCCATTACACTTCGTAAACAATCGAGGGAAAATGGCGACTCACGGAACATTCAACAGTGTTTATGGTGCTTTTGAGAGGATTAAAGTAGTCTGGTGAATGTTGGATACTTGTTGGTGGTAGGTCACACAGTCATCATGATCCTTATGTGTCC
>JAULCE010133316.1:0-19765 GCA_032359355.1 Macoma nasuta | reverse complement strand
GATCAGATGCCACGTCAGAGACGTGGCTTCAGATCTTGGCCTACACTGTTTGAAAGTCCTTATGGTTGGAAATCGCACAGCAGGGCTCATATGTAAATGTCGGTAGGCAAAAGAAAATTGTCCTTTATGGATTGAAGTGAAATCATTGTAGGAAATAGAGCATTTGCTCGTTCAAAAACCATCAGTTACAGAGGCGCTTAAATTCGCTTGTGTGGAGGAAAGATTTTAAAAAAAATGAAACCTTATTCTGTATGGCCTTGTTTCTACTTAAATATGTTATCTTATCTTTGCATGAGTGACGTATATGTATCAAAACAAGGACACGTTACCGTGGTGATAACACTGTTCTCTACCATCTAATGCGTTAGACACTTATCACTGGTACATTAAAAACAGTTTTAAGACATTTTTGGTTTTAAATCCAGGATTGCGTCCTTATTTCATAGTAGTTATATTGTGTTTGCGTTGCGTTAGCGTTTAAATTTGCCTGTCGACAAAATTGCTCAACTTGTAATCTGACTGACTGTTATTAAATTTTGAGAGAAACAAAGCATTCAAATTTAAGGGTCAAGTGTCAGACAGCGTTACTGGGCATCAGTTCTGGATCCAAACTGTTTGCAATTCCCAGTACAGTCGAGACTGGCAGGATACGAGTTAAATCTGTTGTTATTATTAGCTATAGTTAAGGCCTCTTTGAAAATTAGAGTTTGTGGTTTGTCTTTATGAGTTTACTTCCATAAAACAAAGCTATTATCATTATTGTTGTTATTAGAGTAACGTTTCTCCTACTGCACTGTTGCTGAATAGGCGAGATGTGTAAATGGTAAATAGATATGTTACACATTAACCCCTTCACTGCCAGGCGGGTTGTGCACATGCGCAATGTTTGTTCTACTTCCGCTTTAGACTAGACCACACTCCCTCGACCATTTGGAAGAACCATTGGCCGAGTGGCAAACAGCTTGGATCCAAATGAGACGCCGAGATTCTCGGCGTCTCATTCGGATCCAAGATGTTTGCATATACTATTACACTCGGGGTAAGGCAGTGAACTGGTTTACCCATTCAATGCCGCGGCAATTATACGGGTGCGCTATAGTTCGTCTGCTTCATTTTAAACTTTACAGATTCACTCAACTTTTGGCAAAAAGAAATTAGCCAAGTGTCAAATGGCTTGGAACCGGATGAGACGCCGAGTTACTCGGCGTATCATCCGGATCCAAGCTGTTTGCATAATTATGACTGTGGTTGGGGTAGGCAGTGAAGTGGTTAAACCTGATTTGCATAGGGTCTCGGGGACAAGGCGTTAGTTGGACATAAACGGAGTTCCTACCACTGATTAATCTGGCGAATTTCAATAGTGTAGACCCTGATCAGACGCTGCGTTAGAAACACAATATTGATTCTCAAGGAACACTTTAGCAATTGCCCGAGTATCATTTTTCAAACGACTGGACGTGACTAAAATGGGCAATTTAGATGTACAATTGAATCTCTTTATCTTGATCTAGGTCAAGTCTACCTCATGTTTTAACCATTTGCTCAACACAAGCACATTTTAGTGCCTCTGATGACTATTGAAAGCATTGTAGGAAATGGAGCATTTGCTCGTAACGAGCATGTTCTACAATGATTTTAATATAATTCAAAATGGCAACTTCCTTTGACCTTTTCTCCCAGATTTTATCCTTGTGGATTTGTCTAAAACTAATTTGTGGAGGAAAGTGTTAATCGACACACATTCTGGAGCCAAACCATAGGATTCGTGTCACAGACAGGAAACGTTTTACTATTTCGAATTACCCGGAGCACAAATTTAATGTGAATTTCGGGTAATTAGAACTGATAAAAGTTGTCCCTCCAACTCCGAAATAACGTTGCTCGACTGTAAATATTCATTCATGGGAATATAATTATTAGAATGACAAATAATACATAAAGTCCATATGTTTGACTGTGTCCATTTATTCGCTTATTTTCAATCTAGAAAATCTATAACAAACAATTTGATCATCTTATTTACGCCCAATTGATCCAAACAAAATATTCTTGACTGGATCTCAAAATTGGCGGTATATTTTTTCATAAGTTATCACGACAACTTTAACATTTTTCCACGAAGATTGTTTTGTTTGTTTTGGTTCAAATTTCAATATCGATTAAAATCATGCATTCGACTTAACCCTTTCACCGCCGGAGTCGCATTAATGCGCCATTGCAAATAGTGCAGACCCAGATCAGACACCACCTTAAAAGGCTGCGTCCGATCTGGGACTGCATTATTTTGCAACAGATTCAATTCCCGTGTAAACATTTTCAGAATGGACAAAGTTTATTTAATTATCTCTGTGATTTACTTCGTTAAAATATTTTATCTTAAACTAGTCACAACCAACACTTTTAAATTTGGCGCCAAAAGGGTTAACCGAGCTCGAGATAACGGATTCGAGCGTATCATACTTGCTCTCATTATTCGAACGTCCAGTTCGCACTCCCAACCTATGAGGCAAAGTAAACAAGAGGACCACAACGCGAAGCATACTTACAACAAATATTTAGTATTACTAAAGTAGGATAACTATTTGATTTGGGATAAATTATTGTTTCCACGTACTGCAACACGTTACTCTACGTAATCTTCACACTGCATTCTTTGAGCACTGCAGGCGTCAGAGGAGTCCAGCCTTACGTTCAACAGAGGCGAACGTTACGAAACGTTTTGCGAGTGACATTTTCCGTTCGCTATTGAACTGCTTGTTTTCGTTTTTGAAAATCGTCTTCCAAACTACAATGAAAACAATGAATACAAAAGCGATTCCCGACAAAGTACCGGATATTGCTTTTGTATTCATATTCTGTCATTTTGCGGCGAAGCACCAAAGCTCGTTTGCGTTTTTACAAACGTTGTCGAAAAACTGTCGTTCAGCAAGGCAAATGTTTTATTGTTACGAAACGTTGCCAAACGCTTTTATTATTGAACGCACGGCACGAAATTGTAAATTTCGCATTAAATCCCTTCAAAAAGGTTGGATGCACATGGTGTGCATTCTCTAATTAAGACCGCCCATCTCGATAATGGCTTATTTCAATATCCTACACTTTAGGAAGAACCCCCTGGTCTACTTTTTGCCTAGTTTGCATATATAATTGAGCCGAAGTAAATGCACATGTACCCGTTATTTGTAATATTAATTACCTATTGCTATGATACATATGTACTTTTCATAGTGGGACGAGTCTAATGTAGATATCCACCATTGAAAGCTTAACCTTCAAATCCAAGCTGTTAGACATTCGGTAAATATTTTCAGTTAGCTTTTACGCAAAATGGATGCTGTTTATAAATGGTGCGAACGAGTGTTTTAGCAGAACACAATTTTCATAGTCAGGTAAACGTTAAATCTCCTTAAGTAAGGGTAAGCGGAAGTGATTGCGAACATTTTGGAACGAGATAAAACTCATTTCAGACTTTCGTTTGAATCTAACTTTTTGACATTCTGGTTTTATTTTCAAACGATACTGCAGAAAAGTCCGTTTCGAAACGAATGGCATAGATCTACAATTAATTAGACAGAGAACGGCTACCCATCTAACATTTTGACATTCTGGTTTTATTTTCAAACGAAATTGCAGAAAAATCCGTTCCGAAACTTATGGCATACTATTAATTAAACAGAGAACAGTAACCAATCTAACATTTTGATATTCTGGTATTATTTTCAAACGATATTGCAGACACATCCGTTTCAAAACTTATGGCATACTATTAATTAGACAGAGAACAGTTACCGATCTACAAAATAAAAATAAAACGGCAATATTTAATACATTTCTGCCGCATCCCGACAAAGCAATACTTGTTGATATTAGAATAGTACAGATACAGACTATGTAGCGTATTCCCGAAACGGCCTCCTAACTCTAATCCTGCTGCCAAAATATAGTTCGCCGAATTTTCGCCTGCTTGATCTCTTAACCTTGTTCGATACGTTTGAAATTTGGTGAAGATGTTGCACGAGTGTCAAAAAGCTTGGCCCCGGATCAGACACCGAGCTACTCTACGTCTGATCCGGATCCAAGCTGGTTGACGACATCACTAGTGTTGGCGTGATAAGGGCTAATATACCTATAGATTATAGATATTATTTGAAAACAGACAATTGTTAAAGTTCACAGGTTTTTTATTAAGCAGAAGTGTCACCTGATATTGAATGACTTTATCCAAATGTAATGTTAAACCAATGTGACGTATATTTCTCGATCACATACGTGAAATAGGAGAACGTCTTGCTATGAAAATTGCAAATGTCAGTCTCTAGACCTAACTTTAACAAATGCGATAATATTTTTGATTATCATGACATGTAATCCACGACAAACACTATCTCTCTATCTACGCCAACGTGGTTTCTCGTTCAAGCTTTTTTTCGTTTTATGTCCTGGCTTTGGCTTCCACGCCCTTTTCTCTCCTGACCCCGAAGTGTTGCCTTTCTTCTCGCCTTTATCGACTGCTTCATTTCCTCTAGAACAGGAGTCATCCATCGAGTCATCGTCTTTGGGATATGATGTTACAGATCCCTTCCTCTCTAGTTCATCGGATATAACTTCAGTGTAAGTCTTTTTTATTCCTTGTTCTTTACTATCTTTCTTAAAACATCTCATTTTTTCTTTATCCTCTTTCACTATTGACAGTGTTGAGATTTCCCCAACTTCACCACAATTATTGCATCTTTGACTTTCTCGATCGATAGCCATATTTTCTTTATTCTCTTTATCGTCTGACTTCCAATATTGGGTTTCATCGTTGTCAGTATCCAATACAGTACTGGACACACTTTCCGCCGTCTCTTTAGCATGTTCTTTAACCAACTCTTTGCTTTTTAGCTCGAATATAAATTGGTCGACTTCGGGTTTGGCGTCTTCTTCTTCTATATCCTTGAGCGATGTGACAGCATGCTCAGTTCCTTTGGTAAGATATTCAAGTGTTTCGTCATTATCATCTTGAGAGCTTGGGATTGTGCTTAGTAAGGATTCACTATTCTTTACATGTGTATGTATTGGTGTAGATTTTGTTTTTTGCATTTTCTTTGATATACTATGCGAATCTCTCTCCGACTCTGTTTTATCTGGTTCATCTGCTGCGGAAGGATGTGCCCTGATATTCTCGTTAATAGTATGAGTGTCGATTCGATTCAAATCATGAATCCCTTCTTCATCAACCGTTGCACACACAATTTCCGTTATGCCATCATTTGCTGTTTGTGACTGCTTCTTTCCTGACTCTAAATTAAAATCATTAACTGCTGTTTCTTCTTCAGTTATTTCCTTGTTCGAAATCTCACTAGGGCTAGAATTCTTTGTATCAAGTTCCAAGTTTTCATCATTTTCATAAGTAGAGATTTGACCAATTTCCTGATAAAAAGGAAAATAATCCAAACAACCAATTTCCTGGAAATCTTCTATATCCACATTCTCGATATCGTTCTGTGCACGTGTCGCAAATGGTTCCTCGGCAGCATTATCATCTTCACTGCAAACCTTCCCAGGTCCAGATAAACATTCTGCTTTCTCTGTACTTTCTGCTGCAGAAGGCAGTGCCCGTTCACTTGTGTCATTAAAGTGACTCCCGTTTCGTTCTTCTTCGACCTTTCCATTTGTTTGCGATACATTTGGTATTAAGAAGGCGATGACACTTTTCAAATTTTGGAGTTCATCCTGAAATAAAACAATAAATACAGCAGTTATTATATGATAACAAAGCTAAGCAAATTATTACTTACTCCAGATATACAGCCAGCTGCAAGCATGCCTATGACAAAAAAAGTTGTCATTACAAAATAGCAACTCCTTATCTGTTTCACTAGTTAAATAAATGCATTGTACTTGCAAATATACTTCTAAAGGTGAGGACAACTTTAATTTAGAATAAAACTCGGACACCTTCAATGTACATTTGATTAAATATACATTGCAAAACACAACAGATTGAGACTGACTATATACAGTAGAACCTCGATATATCGACCTCACTTAAATCGAAATCATGCTTCAATTGAAGCTAAGATTTAAACCAAACAATGGGGTTTTGCTTTTTACGTTTTTGTTTGAGTTAATGGGGGAACGTTGATTTTTAATTCGTACTTCGGATAATTCGAAATAACAAAAGTAATCCGCCCAACATCGACCTGACGAGTGTCGATTGTACAAGAATTAAATCATGTTCACTGACTGTATCAGTATTCATCCATACATTGCTTAGCATCGATATCTTATAATCAGATGCTACGCTGTGTTGACAGTAAAACTTAGAACATGCAAACCAAATTACTGTTAAATGGGATCAAACTGGATCAGAGTAACTCGGCGTCTGATCTGGCTTCAAAATATATCCATCACAACACAATAACAAAAATACAAAATTTAACATATTGTTTTCTTCTTAACCTTAACCTTATATAATATACTCCTTGACTAGGCAATATTATATGTGGTCTAAGAAAAGTGATTCGCACATCACTGAAAAACGCAGACCTTTTTACCATTTATTTCACTATCTACGTACTTGTACATGTACGCAGTAAACGATGCAATAACACTGATTTTCCAAAAGAAAGGCTTACTTTATAGAGTACCGAGGTAACCCTAAGTTTTCGATCAGCAGAAAATTGGCAAATAAATTAGACCCTTAACAGACAGCGCCTACATCAGCAGTCTGATTAGGGTATATACAATTGACCTCTCTGTCCCATTATTTTGAGCTCATTATTATATACAAAAATCAGCTTGTCCGGATTTTAGGATAACTGCAGTAAGTCTCCGGTTTGGCCGAATATTTAGGGAAACACTTGTATACCTTGCTAGTGTCGTCCACCAACGTGCATGTCGTTTGACTGGTCTTCACTTGTAGATATTCGGACGTTTCTTGTGGGCTGTCCAATGAATCATCAGTCTGCTGCTGTACCGAAGATACATGGGCAGTGACATCTTCAATCGCTACATCAACTTCCCTTGAAGAGAAATCACTGTATACTATACCAGTGTTGTCTTCCAGTGTGCATGTCGCTAGACTGGACGTTTCTTGTACACCTTCGCATGTTTCTTGTTGGCAGTCTAATGAACATTCAGTCTGCTTCTGTACCGAAGAAGCCTTGACTATGCCAGTATCGTCACTTCTGTTGACATTTTCAATTGTCACACCAACGTTCATTGCATCAGCTTCGTCATGAAAGACTATGAAACCATTTATGATGGCAGGTGTTTTCAAAGAAGTTTGATGTGAAGTCATAGTAGGATCTATTGCTGTTGTTTGGGTCGTGGTAGGTGGGCTTGTTGATTGCATGGCCGGTGCCGCGTTGAATGTTTCGATGTGCTGCGGTTGCCTCAGGTGTTGTAGTTGTTGCTGCTGTAGTTGTTGTTGTCTTCGCTGTTGTTGTAGTTGTTGCTGTAATTGTTGTTGTCGTCGATGTTGTTGTAGCTGTTGTCGTCGTCGCCGTTGTTGTTGTTGTTGTTGGAGGTGGTGCAGCGTCATCAGTTGCGGCTGCACACTGCACGGGTCTGAATCGGACTGGTGTACAACGTTCACTGGTTGCTGAAAACAGGGTTAACATGATACTGGAACGTGTTTATCGAAAACAGGTACCGTAATTACTCCAAGTCTTCAGCCTCCCTTAGGAAGGGTTCAGTTGGCCTACGAACTGGACTGGCGGATTTTATTATATGATAATGTGCTCAAATGTTTTGAATAGATATACAAAATAACTGATCAGACTGCTCCGGATGGAGCAGTTTGATCATGGTCTATACTATTTGTGCATTACCTGTTGACCATAGACTTAGCGTAATCAGGGTATTTTGTACATGCGCATGTATATCAACAGGAAAGTGTGAGGTGTATCAACATATCTAAGAAATGTCTATCCTTCAGAAACATTTAATGTAGTAAACTCCAGGTTTAAATTAACATATCTAATTTAGAGTTTACTCAAACTCAAATTTCATTTTTAAATACCCCTGAAGACTTATTGTAGCTTCAATTATATCATTACGGCTTGTTTGTTTTGTTGATATTTTTGTCGCTTCGACAGTATGTCAGTTAGTTTGCGATGCCCGGCTTATTTCTGGTACTGAAAGACCCCAGGGGCCGTCCTGTTCATTCGGGCACAGGCGGGTATCTGGGTAGAACAACAAACCTTCCCCAAGTAAGCCAGACGACTTCCCCACATGAAAATCCGAACCAGCCGAGTGCTGGGATCGAAACCACGCGGTAAGAGGTCAAGTGATTGTGAGTCGAAGACTGTAACTGCTCGGCCACGGAGCCTTTTTATCAAAGATGGAGAGCGAAACATAAAATGAAAAAATTCAGCTTGAAACCATCTCAATATGTAAAGGTTTACCGTAGCCAAATACTTACTATGTGTGTTGCCTTTTCCTCCTCGGCGTGTAAGCTGGATCTCAGTCTCACAATCTCATCTAGATCCTGTGGCAGGGAACCGCGATTCTCATATTTGTCATTGACCTCTCGCAATCTGGAATGAACCAGGAAATATCAACACAGTACGGAAACTATGTAAATTGCAATCAGAATCGGAAGCGGATATATAGCGCCTAGATAGGAACAAGAGATACATTTACATTTTACATCGATGATACAATATGAGGTATGGTCACAGAGATGCAGAAACTCAGGTTAATGTTGAAACCCTATACTAACTACTATTACTTGTTGGCAAAGTGTACGATAAATAAAAGTGTTCAGTAGAGCTCATAAATTACTTATAATGCAGTATTTGAAACTCGTTCCATAAGAAATGCAAATCGTGAACAAAATAAGCAGCCTCACACATCTTTAACAAATCATTTGTAGATGCGTCGTCTCTCTCTGTCTATACTGTCTAAATTTAAAATGTCAACATACTTATACACAACACATTCCGTCATATGATATCTTAGACGTGAGAACAATGAGCTCATCTCAAAGTATCAAGCATTTGTTCTGCGCCAACCTGTACAAAACAATACTGGACACCATGATGGAGGTAGGAGACTCGCACACGTCTTGAATGTTTACTCATAAAAGACTCTATGTGTACTAAAAGTCACATCAAAACCCACCTTCTCTGCAACTCGGTTAACTGTTTGTTGTTTGTGTCTTTCACAGCACTGTGCTGTTTAACTAGGTCTTTTATCTTGTTATCATGGTCGGCCATGACAGCATCAAGTATCCGCGTCATCTTCTGGTGGAATTGTTCCTCCAGGAATAGCCTACGAAATAATGATACTAATTGTACTACTACTAATAAACCCTCCGCTGTCGTGGCAAGTATGCGCATCCACATTATTTCGTCTGCTTCAGTTTTAAACTTAACAGGTTTAATTATTTTTGTAAAGCAAACATGGCTGAGTCAAACAGCTTAGAAACGGATGAGACGTCGAGTTACTCGGCGTCTCATTTGGATCCAAGCTGCTTGCATATGACACTATGGTTAGGGGTAGGCAGTGAATGGGCTAATAATAAAATATCAAAATAATAATTATCACAGATACAAATTAATGGTAATTTCATAATTTCCTTTTATGATAAGGATAGTTCACGGACGAGTTATAGAAGAATCATTGTATATATACACGTATACGCTATATCAAACCGCGTTAGCGATAAAAAAATGCTACAACTTTATACGAAAAGCAGAGATCGTCTTATGATAAAATACGAACTGCGAATATGACTATAACCCTTTCCTCCACGAACTATTTATAGACTAACCCACAAGGAAATTATTTGATGAAACATATCAAAGTTTAGGTCAAAGAAACATGCCTTTTTTAATTTTATTGGAGTCATTGCAGGAAATGGAGCATTTGCTCGTCACGAGCCATTTTCTTTAATAATTTCAATAGCCATCGGTTACATACGCGCTAAAAGGTGGAAAGGGATAAATAAATCAAACTCATTGTACCTTATACTGCGCTTAGTTTCTGATTTCATCTGTGCCAGCTCCTCGGTCTGATCCTCCATGCTCGCCAATAAATGAGTGAGAGTCGCCTTCTGTTTAGCAGCCTCGATTTTCAACTGGGCAATCATCTGATCTCTCTTGGCTACTTCACCTTGCAGTGCCCTCATATTCAGGGTGTGTTCGTTCTCCTGCAGATAATATCAAATTATATTTCTTTTATAATGTCCCCGAGAAAGAATTTGTGGCGAAGTTTTAAAAAGGCACACAGATAGACGCGATGAGTAACACCGAGTAGGCGTATACAGGCGGCGGGTCCTACAACCACACGCGACTGTCGTGTTTATAGAATATAAGGTGAATTCTTAGTAGTGAATTTATTTTCTCTACTTTGAGCAGAACTCATATAAACATAAGAAATGAACGTCGAATTCCTGATGTTTTAAGGGGTATGAGCTGCAACGGGGTTCACTTAATTTGCATGAGACCCGTTGCAGTGCAATACCCCTATAAACCACAGGAGTACGACGTGTATTCCTTAAATATCGTTTAATTGCCTTGTATACAGTAAGAGAACGCTATTCCTGACTTACGTGTTGGACACTCAACAATGATAACCTGACACAGTATGGAGCCAATTCAGACGCCTAATTTCCCCAAACTGCTAGACACACATACACATAAAATACAGTCAAACTTCGATAATTGTGAGGACTATTTTTACAAGTTCGAATCACCCGATATGCGAATGTAATTCGCACTTTGGGTGATTCGGACTTTTGAAAATAGCCCCCATCCCCGACCCAAACCATGATTTGAGTACAGAAAGCAATGCTAACTTAATTTTGGTTCAGCTAATAAATGTGACTTACCAAGAATTCGAGTTATCACAGTTCGAATAATCGAGGTTTGACTGTATCCAAAAATAACTAGTAAAGTGTCATTGTTTCATATTAGTTCGTTTGCGTGCCTGCACGTACTAGCATTTCTGTTTAATATGTCAGTAATACCCCACCTTCTTTATGACTGTGGCTTTGGCACCATCCAGCTCCGTTTTTACTTCGAATAGATTGGCCATATATTCTCGATCTTTTCTCTGTACCTCCAACGCGTGCCGCTGACCTAGATCCTGTTTCAGTGCCTCTGTCAAACAAAATAAATTTGATATTCATAATTCCATTTTCTTAAACTTTCGCTTGCTTCAATCTTACGGTTTGTCAAAGTCGCTTTTAAAATGGCGAAAGTATCATTCGAATGTCAAGAGCTTGCATATATAAGGATGACCGCGCTTCACATGATACGTGCTAAACCACTTCTGTATTGTCCTTTTAACATTTAAGTCATGGTATTTGTTTCGAGGGCTGATGTGAATCAAAATTGGGACATGTTTTGAGCCTCTGAATAACGCGAAAACTGCACTACGTAGTGAGGAGACATACTTGACTTTCAAGCAGACCATAATGTTTTGCGGCATAGTGACTTCCGGTATACTTTCGCGTATATCAACACCAGTTTCTTCACCAAACCCTATGGAGTGACCTCTGAATAAAATGTTTTTTTTCAAGACAATTCTAATGAGTGGTCACTCAAGGATTTGGTAAAGAAATAAGGATATTAGGATTTTAAACACGCAAGTTATCTGGGGCACTAAAACCGGAATTCGCATAACCGCAATGCATTATGGTCTACTGGAATAATGCATATTCAATTTCTGCACATTTACCTTTGTCTTGTTGGGCCTTGACGGCTTGTTCAGATAGCTCCCTTGTCTTTACAGCGTCCGCCTGTCTCTGTGCTACTTCAAGAGCCGACCTGTGGCTAGTCGTCAGGGACGCAACTTCCTCTGTAAACCTCTGAATGATTGCATTACTTTGTTCCTAAAACAAGAACACTGTAATATATAGCGTCGCCATTTTTTGCTCCAACTAACGTGTTAGTCACAAAGCACGTATAGCATTTAAATTAGGGAGCAAGATCAGAAATTGAGGGTTAAAATGATGGCTTGTAAATGGTGTGTGTTGAGAGTGCCCATGGATTTTATTTCACAGTGTGATACAGTAATATTTGGCCCTTTATGCAGTACGTCGTTGGTTTCCTCTAAAACTATATACTATTTTTTTCAAATGCCACATGCGAGGTTTTAGAGGAAAACCAACAAAGTACTGCAAGCAACTCGGTTGCCTTTTATTTCAATTCAGATATAAAATATATTAAAATTCAGGTTTGCCCAAAATTACCGTTTGAACCTCATATTTATCCGACAATGCGGGGATCAATATATTTCTTTTAAATGCAAAGCAAAATCATGTTAGGTACATTTATCCTTTGTCTGATCGTTTCATTCATCTAACTTTAAACAACACACATAAATTTTTATTTTCAATAATTCAATAACAAAAAGGCATTTTTGAACAAAATCATATCTCAACATTGGCTATATCTGATCAATTTCTTTGATTGTCGTTACCATAGTAACCAAAATAGTGAGGAATTACACGAGCCCAAATTCATTGTTAGTGCATAACACCCTTCAACCCCTGGAATTTTCTTCAAAATCTTAGACTATATGCGTGTCGGACCCCATCTTTTTGTCCGGTGCTTATAGATAATTGCTCTTAATCCTTTACTTTATAAACATTCACAATGAAAGTATATGATGGGTATAAATATTATCTAGGATAAAGGAAACAACAATTTTAATGGTATGTAAGCGTTGTGGAAAATGAAGCTTTTTTTCAACAAATGGTCAATTTCCACAATGCTGTCAAAGGTCATCTGCTACATAGGCGTCAAATAGCGTATATATGGAGTACAGGGATAAGGGTCAAGGGTCAAAGATGCTAAGAACAAGAGATCTCTCAGGGAACACTAATCCTTAGTGTCCCATCATCCTTAAATCAATTTCAATTCAATTCAATTTATCGTATTAAACATACATAGTACGCTTACAGCCAGTACAACCGATGGTAATAAGCCATCGGCCCCCCCCCCCCCCCATGTAACTGGTATTGGATCAAGTATTTAACGAAACAAATAACAAGAATAATTGAATAAACTTTGGCCTTTCCAAAACTCTATAAAAAATTAATTTGATTGAGAAAAAAGTTAGATCAGGCGCCGCCTTCTAAGGCGGTGTCTGATCTGCGACTTAAACTTTCTGCAATGTCGATTTTGTTTAGCCTATGGCCTATGGGTTCAGGTGAAAGAGCGCTTTAGATTAATGTTCCCGCTTATTCTCTTACGATAGCCCCACCTAGGCCTTTAAGAAAAAAATATGTACCGCTAGCTCCCGTTGTTTCTGTTCATTCAGCATTTGTAGCTGTCTGTTGTACTCGGCGGCCATGTTGTTCCGCTCTGCCTGCGCTTGACGACGTGTTTTGTCAATGTCAGACGTGGCCCTTATAGCAACATTCTGCAAGCAATTATACATTTAAATAAACATCGTTCTCCTGTGGTTTGTGTAAGTAGCTGCCCATTCCTGGGAAATTAAGGGGATGAGGCCCGCTGGGCCAAGCATTCATTATTTTCCAGGAATTATTAGATGCGAGAACTTTCACCGACTTAAAATACACCCACCAATAAAGTTACAAAATAATCTACGATAAAAACAAAAAAATGAGTTTCTCGAAAAATATAACCCGAATAAAACTAAGAATAAGTCTTCGTTCCTTAAAAAATAAGGGAGAGTTTATGAATGGAGCTACGTCACATGTGTGTGTTTTAAAGAGTTATGAACAACACCGTGTGCAAAGTAAGTGAACCCCGAAGGTGTTCACGATAAACTTTGCTCGAGACCTATGCAGTCCCTAGCGTCCTTATAAACCTTTTGTCGCGCGTCTGTATTACTGACTCAACTGTCGTATTAATAAAATATACGGTAAATTCTAAGTGTTTTTATACAAATAAAACGACTGTATCTTCTCTGCTTTGAGTAGAACTAATATAAATATAAAAAAACGTCGCACTCGTGTAGTTTACAGGGGAAACGAAATGCATAGGTCTCGAGCAAAGATTATCGTGAACACCTTCGGGGCTTACCCCTGTAAACCACAGGAGTACGACGTTTATTTCTTAAAACGACCTACTTAGGAATTCATTATTCATTTGTTGTATCCGAATATTTCCTAATTACGGCCAGTAGGGAATAAGAGAAAAATGTAGATCCGATTCAAACAGCTTCTGATTTTCCCACGGTTACCGATGTATTCGCCTTCGCATCTGGATCTAACAGAAGTTTAATGTATACAAATTGTCAGTATACAAGCCCATGTGACCGTAACAATGTCAAGCCGTCCCTAAACTGTGTGATAACACAAAACCTCCATCACAGAGCCTTTTTTCAAGCACCGAATTTTTTTTATAGTGTAACCATTACTTATGGAATCGTTAGATAACCCTTTACCCCCCCCCCCCCCACCCCACCCCAAACACACACAAGCTATTTTAGACTAATCCACAATGAAATATAAAAAATGGCATTTTTCTTCTGCCTAGATTTTTATATTTTTTCATCAGATACTTTCCTTGTTGATAAGTCTATACATAGCTTATGGAGGAAAGGTTAAAAAACATTACCCCTGACAGCCATATTTATATGTGGCAATTTCAGGTCAAATTTCGCTTTCGACAAACTTATATATCTACTGGAATTTTGCCTAAGCTTAAAGTTTCAGTTTCGGACATTTTAGGTTGAAAAAGATATCGGATAACATTTATTATATCGCAACTGCTCTAAAACTCTGCCTGCAAGTAAAATCAATGTTTTACAATTTTCACTTGCAGGCAAATCTTTAGTACAGGGTCAATATTCATAAAGTTCCTAAGGAAAATCTCAAACTTAAGCGAAACTTTCAAATGCATAATTCCAATTTATTTTCAATTATACGTCAGTGAAACTTTGCATGCTTATTAAAAACTACGTTTTTCATAAGCATGAAAAGTTTCATTGAAGTATTGTGGGTAAAATATAGAAATCTGCATTTGAAATTTTCACTCAAATGTGAGATTTTCCGAAGGAGCTTTATGAATACGGACCAATAAAGAAATAATAATGTATAAATGCAAAGTTCCAGTTTGAGAAATTGAGAGAAATCAGAAACTGAACCTGATCCGAGGTTCAAAAACTTGACAAATAATTCCGCACTCAAAACTCTGTTAGGATCTCAATCTCTAAATTTTACAGGAATTACTTAGGATGACTCTACGGACTACAGCTTGATACAGTTTAGCCTATTAACCCTTTTACAGTTTAATTTAATATTGTCGGTTGTAAGTGGTTTTGGATCAAATATTTTAACGAAATAAATTACAGAAATAAATAGATACTTTGGCTCTTTCAAAACCCTAATATTCGGACTGAATGTTGTTGGAAAAAAAAGATGAAGTCCCTGATCAGATGCCGCTTTATAAGGCGGTGTCTGGTCTGTGACTGCACTGAATACAATGGTGATTTGTGTCGCCTTTGGTGGTTGTTTAGGTGTGATTTCAAATGATGAGCGTCTTTAATTGAGAGTGAAACATCAAATTCCTGAGTTCATAGCAAGTAGTTTTTGCTATTGTTTTATAGCCTAGTGTCCAGATAATGAAATTCAATTTTTAGACTCGTCCACAATGTAAACATATGACAAAAAGGAGGTCATCAATAAGAGAGGAAAATACCAATTTTGAAATGTTTTAAAAAAATGTGGGAAATGAAACATGTATTCATCATAATTATGCAAATGCTAAATTTTCAAGAATATTTCTTAGGCAATCTGCTAAAAAAGTACTCCTACAGAAAACGGGTTTGTTATTCCACTACACTGTACATTGATTCTTTATATGTTTCCTCTAATTCTAATATAATGTGCTTTACAAGAGGTTATTGTTTTCAAAGGTCATCTGCTACAGAAGCATCAACAGCAAAGGGTTTATATTACCTGCAGATGCCTATTCTGGGAACGTGCATTTCTCAGCTCGTTAAACGAATCGTGCATCAGGCTTTCCTGAGTCTTTACTGTCCCCTCAACCAAGGAGAGCCGTGCTGTCAACGCAGAGTTAGACTCCTCCATGGCACGAAGCTGGAAGTCAACGCTGGTGGGACTGATCCCAGAATTGGACAGTTTCATCCTCTGAAAAGGACATATTACAAAAAATATAGCCATCCATGCTTATGAAAAAATTTATTTGGATTTAATCATTGGATTTACGAAACATGTCGTTGTGTACCGCGAACCTTGCTTATAACGATCGATCTACTTAGGATTAAATATTTAGTTACTTGTAAACAACGAACCATGCTTTTAACGATCTACTTTGAACGTAATAATTACATCATTGTTATCATCTAACCATGCTTATAACTAAATACTTTGAATGCAATAGATACGCTGTTAAATACAGCGAACCATGCTTATAACTAACTACTTGGAATTAAATAATTACGCCGTTCAATACAGCGAATTAGCTTATAACGAACTACTTGTGTTTGTTTGTTTTGTTTTTGTTTTTGTTGATTAAAGTCTGTGTCTGTAATCTATGGGCTAATAAGACGTCCTATAGAGAGGGAAACGGATACAGAGGAACCCGGGCAATGCCCTACTCTTTTCGAATGAGCCATCAGGTACCAAGGTCCGCTGGCCTACTTGGAATGTAAGAATTGGGTTGATGTATTCAACGAATCTTGCCTATAAGTTGTAAATCATGCTTATAACAAACTTGTTGGAATTAAACATTTAAAACGTTAGCGTTACAACGGGAAAGACCAGAGACCCTCCTACGGTTAAAGACTTTGATGAGACATTAACCCTTTACTCCATAGATACGCCTTTCAACGTCTCTATAGCAGATGGCTTTTGAAAACCGTGTAGACAACGGAACATTTCTCACATTATTTTCATATTTTCAGATTCATTTTCATTCAAGATTGAAATTCCCCTTGCTCTTGGACATTCATCTTTTTCTGTAGAATATTTTCTTACGGATAAGTCTAAAACTATTATATGGAGTAAACAGTTAAACAGTTTCAGCCTCTGAAAAAAAGATGGACAGTCAAAACTGTATATTTGGTAACCATTCAAATTCAAATTACAAGTATCAACTACAGTCAGACCTATAAAGTTATCATTAAATTACCGTAAACTCTAAATAAAACGACCTACACATTACTCATCTCCTTCCCAGACGGGCGCCGCACTACAATTAGTCAAACATTTTAAAGCGACCATTTATTTACAGTCAAACCATTTAGGCCTGTCTTTCAATTGGTGTTAACCCTGTTAACCCTTTCCTCCACAGAAGAGCGTTTTAGCGACGCTATAACTTGTGGCTATTTAAAACATTGTAGGAAATGTTGCATTTGCGAGCAAATGCTCCATTTTCTACAATGATTTCAATACAATTCAAAGTGGCATTCTTCTTTTGCCAATATTTTCATATATTTCATCAGATTATTTCCTGGATTCGTCTAAAAAAGCTTGTGGGGGAGGATTAAGCCACCATGATACATATCATGTAGCTTGGCGCATGCTAAATACATATGGTCACTTTGTGCAGAACGAAAGTAATATATAAAGCACACACGGGAGATAGATCTGTCGGCATTACTTTCTTTCTGTACAAGTTTACCCTTTCCTCCACAGAAACACCGTTTAGCGCCTCTGTTACTGGTGGCTATCGAAAATAATAAACATTGTAGGAAATAAAGCATTTGCTCGTAATGAGCAAATGCTCTATTTCCTACAATAATTTTAATACAATTACATTTTCTTCTACATAGATTGTCTTATGTTTCATCAGATTATTTCCTCGTGGATAAGTCTAAAAATAGCATGTGGTGTTAAGTGTTGGCCTATGTGAAAGACCCCATTACGTCATTATTGATTTGGTCGCTTAATACATGTGTCAATCTTTTGTAGAACGAATGTTGTTATTTCCCGTGCAAATCCTACTGATACGCAATGAAAATAATATCAATGTGAAAAGAATGGCACTTTCTGGACTTATTTGAAGTTTCTATAATTTCCTGTGATAGTGCCAAACAGTTTTGTGCCGGATCAGACACCGGGTAACTTGATGGCAGATCTGGTACCCAACTGTCTGCATTGGTTATAGGTTCTCGGCCCGTGACGTACGCGTTAGTTGCAAAGGAATAACGTTTCTATCTGGCGAGACTGACACCAGCACTGGACAGCTGCAACGTTTTGACCATCGGGTGAGAAATACATATGCTACATCACTGGATTCTTATTGTCTGTTATCACTTTATCTCATACATATTAATTTATGTAAATATTTCAACCCCTTATATTATATTTTTCAAGAAGTTAATTACATCGAGCATGTAGATAAAGCAATTCTTTTTCACGGTTAAAACAGTGTTAACGATTAATGTTAATGAGCAAGTTGTCATACAGATATATATTGGCATGTAGATAGTCAAAACGAGTCTAATGAATACTCTCAGCACATATAGGGTTTTGAGACTTTTGACAAACAAAACAAAACGAGTGTATCTAGGCCGGGCCGCAGGAAAAAATACTGTAAAAACTTATAACTATATCTACCTCCATTTTCTGTACCAGGCTGTTCATGTGACATTTCCGATCCATTTGATGCCTTGTTAGCTGTAGTTCCGGGTTAGATGCGAGCCCAGATCGATGTGTCAAGTGTACAGACACGTTGATCTTATAACGCGGGTGGTCATAAACAAATGCCCGAGAATACAGAACAGGCATATATGTGTCTGGAGAAACTATTGTCCGGGTGTCAAAAAGCTTGGATTATCATAGTGCACAGAACAAATATTTTATTTCTCTCAGGCACTGAGCATAATAGCGAGACAAGGTTAAGCCTCTTATTGATAATCTGTGTTTTGTCGTTTCTCAATTGCAGCGAGCTTATCATGTATTTGTTATAACCTGTTCGGGGAGTCGGGCAAGTTTTATATCCGTTTTATATCTTTAATTTAGTTTCGCAGAGATAATATTATTCCACCCGCTCTCGTGTTTACATATTTTACTCTGAATTAGATGAATAATCAACTTTACTTGATGAAGTTAATTTAACAGTAATAATCATATATGTTTCTGCAAATGTTATTTTTTGTGTTTATTGTTACGTGTATCGTATTGTGTATCTGTATTTTGTGTGAGCTCTCCTGATATGAAGAAATACAATGTTAATTAATGAATCGATCGATCAATCAATTAAGCAATCAATCAATGAATGAATTAATGTATCAAGCAGCAGAAAACCACCCGTTTATTTTGTCTATTGAGAAAGCATCTTATTATTGCGATTCTTTTGAATTATAATCAGTTCAGTATTCTATTAAATTTTGTTAACGGGTAAGAAACAAATATAAGAAACGATATAATTCGATCTTACACTGTAAAATACAATTATCCTCTATATCACAAATCGAAATAACCTAATAGATGCGGGACCTTGTACAAGTAGACCAGCTTATATCATTGCTACAGTGGGGCTATTTAATTAATATGAGCGTCAGACAGTTTGGAGTCGGATCCGACATCGAGTTACTCTGCGTCTAATCAAGATCAAAGGTGTGTGATATCAACCAATTTGTTCACAAAACTTCAGTGGAATCGAACGAGGTTAAGAATTAAAGCATACGAGACTTGGAGCAGATGACAACTATTTGCCGCGGGTTAAGAGTTAACAAGTTTCTGAATTTGAGAATTTGCACTTTAACTTCAAATTTCATCTTCAGATTTCAGCAACATGTTTTTTTCACTTCACTCAGGGGATAACCGCGCCGTTTTTGAAGATTTGTGGACGTATATCGGTGGTTTATAGGTCACAAGCGACGCGTT
>JAULCE010133315.1:0-30716 GCA_032359355.1 Macoma nasuta | reverse complement strand
GAGAAATGAACTGAAACGAGTCGTATGCAGAGTACTTAAGCCCCGAAGGGGTTTACGTTAACTTTGCACGCGACCAGTTGCAGTTCATATCCCGATGAACTGCAGCGAGAAGGGGTTTATTTCTTATATTTATATTATCATTTACATTATTTCTACTCACATCAAAAGAATAATAGTCCATTTATTGGATTATCTTCTAAGAATTTCCATTGCATCTTATTAACACGACATTCACATCCGTAATTTGGAAGAGTGAATAAGGTATCTTATGTGTAGCTTGAGCATAGGCAAAAACCGGTCCAAACCAATTTCAAAATGACAGGCTCATTGGGAAATGAACATCAAAATTTCAAATAGGTCGTAGAAATTAAATCATTTACTTATAACCATCAAATGCTCCATTTCCTACATTGATTTCAATACCGTTCAAAATGGCATTTTTCTTTTGCGTAGATTTTCATATTTTTCATTAGATTCTTTCCTTGTGGAATAGTCTTCAAATAACTGGTTGAGGAAAGGTCAAAGCATGCTTTAATGTTGTGTTGTTCATTTATTCCTGACAGAATGTCAAGTGGTACCTGTTCCAGCTGGCCTCTGCTCTCGCCCACTGTCATGAACATGGTATAATACACAGGTAGGTTTTTGCATGGTCCAGCTTTCACTTAACTCTTTGCATGCTGGGTTATTTGTGCTTGATAAATTGTTATCTCAAATGATGTGTAATACTTGATTTTTTCTTCCTCATTTTTGCAGAATTAGAATTAAATTGTCAAACAGTTTGGATCTCAGATCAAGCCCAACGTTTTGTTGGGCTTGATCTGGATCCAATATGTTTGCAAATGCTATTCCTTGGGCATGTAAATCTGCCACTAGTATGCAAAGAGTTAAACTTATTGAGATGAGATCTTGCTCAATCACACATTTTGGACTTCAGATATCAACCTTAATTCTATCGCCACTGCACTGGAATTTTGACTGCCATTAAAAAAGCAGTTTCAGATCAGATCAGATACTGCATTGACCGTGCTGTTTGAAATTATATTTGCCTCTAAGGTGCCTAAATGCTAAAGTATGAGAACAAATCACTGAACAATGATCTCCAACATGTGTGATAAAAAAACAGAATTGTATTCATATGTGCCACATTTGCATACACAGCACTGTTTAGGTGATAAAAAGAATCCATCACTCGTTTTCTTTGGAGATCAAGGTTTCCTAAATTTGTCTTGAAAAAGACAGTTATTAACCTCGCCAAGAGGCTCAGTTAATAACTTGTCTTTTTTCTAGTCTCATTTCAGAAATCTTAATCTCCAAAGAAAACGAGTGATGGATCCTATATGTATGTTATATCTAGGCTTATTATCCCCCCGCCCGAAGGGGTGGGGGGGATATGGTAATGGTCTCCGTCCGTACGTGCGTCCGTTCTCACGGGGATATACTTGTGTGTTTAATTGTAAGTACAAATAATGCTTCTGTGTTTATTTTTGCTTGTGTGGCTAGTCACACAAGCAAAATGCAGCAATGTGTATAAAAAGGGTTTATGTGCTTCCAAAAAAAGTTTGGGAAAGAAGTCACAGAAGCAATCTGTCCATTGCAAATGTGTCCATGAAATGTCCAAAAATGTCCAACCTTTGGACAAGATCATAAACAAATCGTATTTCGCGGCAGCGGTTTAGTCATAATCATTGGGACGCTTCTTCACAACTACGATCATAAGTAACATAGTCCGCGTCAAGCGCCTCGGTGACCAAGAGCGGTGCGTGTCCCGCTTTACAACAAAATGACAAACACCCATTCTTGTGATCAACAGAAGTGCCCCACAATATGCGTTATTCCAGAGACTGACTCTTTTTATGTGTTCTTTTAATTTGTGTTAGACTTTTAAAACTACCAATATATATTATTGGGTGCTCCGACGTTAACGGAGGAAGTTACCAACAACAACAACAACAACAATGGCGGGCAGAAGGCGAAAAAGGACACGAGGTGAGACAAAATGAAAATTGAAGTGGTTAGGTCATTGTGTAAAAGTGTTAATCATGAATGTTTATAATCAGCAATTGTAATTACGCATTTAACATCATTATTTAGAACATAAAAAGGCTTTTAGCTTTAAATTTTTATGATCGTAGGTAACAGTGAAGTGGGTGGGGAAATCCCGGCATTGTGGGTTTTCGGCGATACAGACGCATTTCGTTAAATTGTCATGTAGTAAAATATATTGGGGAGTTCTACTCATGTAGATCTACATCATTTAAATATGTATGTATCATTTTTCAAATAAAAGTACCTAAAATAATCGAGTATTTTCGTTGACATAAGCATCAAGCAAAAAAATAGGGCTGTACCCCCTTCTCACCATTCATCGATAGTGTAAGGGTATTCTCAGGAAAATGAACTTATGAAACAAATTTTCTTATTTTCATCATTTGACTGTTATGTACATTTAGTGAAAATTTCATTGATCTCTGTCGTTTCAAAATGTCAAAAACTGTACCGGAAGTTACTTTGTTGACATCTGTGTGAAATGGGGAAAAACTTCCATATTATCAATAGTGACGTCATTGCATGCGGTTTATCGAAATGTGAAGTAAAAGAGTAGATAAATTCAGTGTTTCTGCTACCCCCTGTGGTGTGACACTCAACTGAATCGTCTTATTGAGACTATTTGAATAAATAGTCACACCAAAGGTTTTTGTGAAGAAATAAGACAATTAGCATTTTGGATACACATTTTATCTGTTCTTCTAGCAATTGTCCATTCGAGACAATAAAGGACCTATCTTTGTTGTGAATAATGTCAGTTTGTCTCTGTCAAGGTGTTTGATATCAAAAAGCTTTTAAAGAAACCTGATGGATTTCATTTTCTTCCTGTCTGTACTTTCAGTACTTCGATTAAATATTGACAGGCAGAAATATCACCGGTTTTCGCGTTTTTTTCCCCGATCTTTTCTGTTCCTTTGCATTTTAAACATCAACCAGTTTTAGTTAAACAATCCTAAAAGATTAGTTCAGTTGAAAAGTCAATATTTCTGTAGAACATGGGGAATAGTTGGCTACTTTGTAAGAACAATCAAGTGGTCCGTCTCAGGTCATTTCTAAAGCTAGAAATGGAATTTATGAGCATGATTAGGACTGCCGGTCTGATTGAAAAAAACGTCTGTTGAATACCATCAGCAATTTGCACCAGTGCTGAAATTTTAAACTTACATTTTCAAAATTAAACTCACATTTGTCAAGTTAAAAAGAACGAAGTTGGAGGCCTGCGATTGGGAAAAATGGTCAGATTTAGCCATTGGGAATGCCTCCGTTTACCGATAGTGGTTATATAAGGAAAAACCCTGGGTAAAAAAATAGATGACTTGAGCTATTTTTAGAAAAATCTTGTTTACACCCTAGAAACCACATTTTTGACTTGACTGTCTTCAAACTTAGTCAGAATGATTGTCTTGATAAATTCTTGATCGAGTTTGAAAATGTGTGGCCAGGTCAAAAAGTAGGTCACTCTGTCATAATTTAAAAATGCCTCCTATACACTAAAACCCCCATTTTTGGCCCAATTGTCTTTTAACTTGGTCAGAGTAATTGTCGTGATGAATTCTTGATCAAGTTCAAATATTGTCATGTTCAGGTCAAAGAGTAGGTCACTAGGTCAAATCTTAAAAATGCATGTTTACGCTCTTGAGGTAATTTCTTTAACCCTTTACCTAATAGAAATGCCTTTTCAAGCCCCTGGGAAATTCAGTATTTGAAGACATCATGGAAAATGGAGCATTTTTCGAAACTTTAATTTTTTTTATTTTTTTTATTTTTTTAAATCTAAATTTTGATCTGAAAAATAGAAAAATGGATAGATGTCATAATCTAAATATAGCATGCCATATTAAGTAAAGGGTTAAATCATGCAGTTTTCTATTTATTTTCCAGAATGCCAACCTGTCTCTGCAAGTGACCAGCACAGTGGCAGCCTGTTACAAAACAGCGATGGTAAGTTTGAGTTGAAGAATAAACCAAACTGCAGGATTAATAATAAAGTTAAGCAGGAAAAGGAATGAAAGATTTTTTTTATATAGGCAGCATTTGATGAGGAACTGCACTGAATGAACCTCTTGAAAAAGTCACAATGGCAATATATAGCTTTTATTTCCACTTGATTTACTCTCTCAATGTTTAACAAATTGTATTTTATTTTCTTAAAAGTGCTCTGATGATGTGCAGGCCTGTCAATTTTCCGGATTAATCCGGAATTCCAGATTTGAACTGGATTTGGTTGATTTCAAGATTTGTTTAAAATTGAATAAATTTTGGCATCAGTACTGGGTCGGTCTATTTCTGCAAATTCTAAACCTAAAACTGGCTTAGAGGATTATCATCGGCTAGGATGGGGTTGGTAATCCTAAAAACAAGGAATGTCACTGAGAATAGCCGATCGCAAATTCAAATGTTTTGATAGGGTGATAGAATGTCGCCATTTTCTGTCGGATGATCTCTGCAAAATCCGATTTCAGATTTCGTCTGCTTTCATTTGCTAGTGTTTACAAACACAAACTATTAAGCTAACTCTGTGGCCGCCTACAAAAAATGTTGCTTTGTAATAAAATCAATGTGCTATTCTGTCCAACTGCAATGGGTCATTGCATCATCGACTGAAACTGTTTGTAAAACAGGTTATGACAAGATTTTTACTTGTTTGACCTATTACCTAATAGACACGCCTTTTCACGCCTCTTGAAAATGAAGCATTTGAAAACATGAAAAAATGGATCATTAGCAAATGCTCCATTTTCTATGATGTTTTCAAAACTTATTAAACAAATTCGTTCTTTGGAAAAAAATATTTTTTTTAACTAAAATAGAAAATTGATGTCATAATTTAAATATAGCTTATTAGGTAAAGGGTTAATTTTAAATGCAGGTGTTTTTTTTCCGTCCGTTTTGATGACCGATATTGGATCATGTTCCCAATGCCAAAAAGTATGTTTTTTTCCCATTTTGAAGGAGAAAATTCCCATTTCAAACAAACCAAAGAAAAAATTACAAATGTTTACTACAGTTGTTTTCATTGGGAAATTTCCCAATTGGTGGAAAATGCCAAATGGAGGAAAAAAACCTGAAATGAAAACTCGCCTTAAAAATGTCCAAACTTTGAGCACACCTTCCATTTTCATTCAATTTTATGTCCTCACATTTTTAGCTCGACTTTTTGAAAAGTCGAGCTATTGTCGTCACCCTGTCGTCTGCGTCTGCGTCTGCGTTGGTTAAGTTTTTCGGTTAAGTTTTTTGTAAGACAACATTTCTCAAAAACTATTTGAGGTATCCATTTGAAACTTGGAATACTTGTTCAGTATCAAAAGGGCAACCTATTACAACAAGGCAGGTAACCCTGTCATTTGTCATTCCTGAGTTATTGCCCTTGTTTTGACTTAGAATTTTCAATGAAATTTCTCAAAGAAAACATTTCTCAAAAACTATTTGAGGTATCCATTTGAAACTTGGAATACTTGTTCAGTATCAAAAGGGCAGCCCATTACAACAAGGCAGGTAACCCTGTCATTTGTCATTCCTGAGTTATTGCCCTTGTTTTGACTTAGAATTTTCAGATGAAATTCCTCAAAGACAACATTTCTCAAAAACTATATGAGGTATCCATTTGAAACTTGGAATACTTGTTCAGGAACAAAAGGGCAACCTATTATAACAAGGCAGGTAGCCCTGTCAGTTGTTATTCCTGAGTTATTGCCCTTGATTCCACTTTGAATTTTTCAAATGAAATTTCTCAAAGACAGCATTTCTCAAAAACTATTTGAGGTATCTATTTGGAACTTGGAATACTTGTTCAGTATCAAAAGGGCAACCTTCTACAACAAGGCAAGTAACCCTGCAATTTTCAATCCTGATTTATTGCCCTTGTTTTGACTTAGAACTTTCAAATGAAATTTCTCAATAACTATCAAAGATATTAACTTCACACTTTGAACACTTGTTCCTTATCAAATGGACTTCAATAAGGCAGGTAACTTTGTGATTTCCATTTAAGAGTTATTGCACTTTTTCAACTTTGAATTTGAAAGTCGAGCGTCCAGCACCCGTTTGCGGTGCTCTTGTTCAATAGAACTAGCAATTTCAAACCAGCTAAAATCTTGAACACCAACTACTTATACTCTACTCATTGCTGTAAATTTTGTATGTTGTGATAATGGATTGTAGATGAGCATGAGATATATTTCACACAAGTAATTGCAAGAATTACAGAGCTATGCTCCTGATTTGACATGAAGGCCTTATCTTTGTTTTCTGAGGCAACAATTGCTTCATAAACATCTCTTATTTATTACAGGGTTCTGCTGGTCTTACATACCAGGTCTCAATGGTGTTAGGTGGCCGGTTGAGGTGCAGGGTGAGATTGATGACCAATACACCAGAATATACTGCCACTCTGATGATGCCTGGTAAGATGCTCAAAGGAGTTTTTTAAACGAAAAAATGTCATTACATTATTTGTCTGAACGATGGATGTTGTCTGTACCAATTTACCATTTCGCTATTTCTTTATCCTTCAATTGAGTCTATTCATATTTGGACAGTTGTTTTAGTTTTTAGTCCCCTTCACATGCAGTTCATCTTCTTTTGACACCATAAAACTATTACCAGAAATCAATAACCATTTAATTTTACCATGATTAATTGGTTAACAGAAGAATAACTACTGTAAAGCTTCTCTTTGATAATGCTAAAAGTGTACCTGCATTGAGAAGTCCAGACATATTATAAATAGAGCATTCATTCTGTAGGTTGGAGGCTTTTCAGGTGGTGATGGCAGATAACTTGTAAAGCAAGTGATGATAAAAATATTTTCACAAGCAGAAATATAGGTTGAGTCTTTAGCTTGACTGTTTTTCAAAGATAAAATGTGAACTTTGGTGCCATTGTCGCTGTGGCTGTGTAATTGATGTAAAAAAGCTAACCTTAGCCATAATTTTCTTAACCATTCAGATTGTTATCAAAACTTAAACACTTTTTCCATCACGAGAGCTATATTTTCCAATAAGTGCCATAACTTAACCCTTAGCCCACCAAATAAAATTATCGTCTGCTAAATTTAACGCCTGCTTCAAAGTCGCCCAAAAATTGTGAAAATGTTGTTCTGACGGGGATATGCTTGTGTGTTTATTTGTTAGTACAAAGTATACTTCTGTGTTTATTTATCTTGTGTGTCTAGTCACAGAAGCAAATTGCTTTAATGAGTACAAAAAGTGCCTATGCACACAGATAAAAAGTTTGGGAAAGAAGTCACACAGGTAATCTGTCCATGTCCAAAAGTGTCTATCAAGTGTCCAGGTGTCTGTACTCACAGAAATATGCTTCTGTGTTTATTTTTCAGTACAAAAATGCTTGTGTGTTTAATTAGGAAAACCAATTAGTCCCACAAGGTCAATATGTACAGACGAAAAAGTCACAGAAGAAAACACACAAAGGTATCTGCGTTAGTATGTCCGTTTGTGCGTCAAACAGCTTGGAGTTGGATGAGATGCCAAGTTACTCGGCGTCTCATCCGGATCCAAGCTGTTTGCTTAAAAATTATGGGACTATTATTCAACTATAGTCGTGATTGGCAGGAAAAGGGTTAATTTCACAATTTCCATTCTGTAAATTACATACTGGTATTAATTATCATAAAGATTTATGTGCAAAGTTTTAATGGTTCTGTAGGCTAATAGAATATGTGAAAAACATCTTCAGTTATATTAACTTTTCTTTGAATTAGCTATAGAGTGAGAAGAGACCAACTGCTTCCTTTGAAAAACCATGGAAGTTTGGAGAATATTGGAATTGGTATAGCATTTGTTGAAGTTCCTTCTTCCAGTTTAGTTTCTGCTTACAGTTTAGTTGCTGCTTAACCTTTTACTCCACTCAAACACTTCTGGATGCCTTTTGAAATGCCAGTACCAGATTTTTAAACGGTTAAAAAGGAAAATGGAGTAATTGAACTAATGCTCCATCCTAAACTTTCCAAAAACCAATTAATGATGTTAATAATATGATTGAAGTATACAGTTGCATATGATCAGGATTCTGCCAAGGATTTGAAAATATGGGGAGAATAATTGCACCACCCCTATGAATTGTGCAAGATTTAAAATAATTACTGAGATATTTGGATTCTACCAGTTTTTTTAATGTATTCAATCTACATTCATAACACTGCTATGTATGCACCAAAAATCAACAAAGTTCCTGTTAACGGTATGTTAATTTAATCCTAGCGGTATTGCATGTGAGATTTTTTGTTTTGGATGGAGTTTTATGTCTCCTTCAACAATATTTTAGTCACTTTGGCAACGGTGTAGTGTAGTGAGGTGAATGTAAGGACGAATGTGTATGCCGAGTTCGGTGGGGTTGTACCACCTTGCACCCTCGGGCAGAGGGTGAATTCTATCCTCCCCCATCCCACAGGGGGTTCATGTGAGATACACATCCACTTGTCACTTGTGTCTGAGTGCAGAGCTAACAAGTGATGTGTTAACTGCACAATATTTATACTTTGGTCAATGGTATTCACCTGAATATGATCTTAGTAACATATTCTTTCGAACTCTTTGTTCTTTCATTTTTCACAACTATGCTGATGTTTCACTTAAAGGCCTAGTTTAAGGAATGTGCCCCCCTGGGGAGCTTATCATGTGAGAGCTGATGGGGTCCCCTAATCCCCAGTGTCATTTGCAATCCTATGTGTATTGGACCGTTCAGGGGAAGCAGTCCTTATCGGTTCCTAGTACTTGATTGGTCAAGGCAGAGGGTATTGTCCAATCAAAGATAAGTGTGACAGTGGAATACCCAGGTGTCCCCAGGCAGTGCTATTTCCACTGACCAAGTGCACAGCATGATGTCAAATATGGGGGGGGGGTCAAATGAAGAAGGACTAAACTAGGGCTTTAAGGTATTAGCAAATACATGTACTTCAGTTATGACTTTCGAAACTGATATTGGAAAGTATCAAATGTCTTCAGGATTTTAATTGACTAAGACTCACATGTCACAACCAATCATAAAGATCGTTGGATAAACCCAAAACAGTCACAGCATCTTCTAGTTATCGATAACATTGGAAAAAGCTGAAACAACCTGCTGTAAACATCTAAAGTTCCAATTGGTATGGAACTGCAAATAAGCCAAATAATATGAATTTGATAATAATTGCATACAGTCTTATTTAGTGTGAGATATTTGAATGTTTAGCATTTTAGCAAGAATATCCCATAAATCTTGGCTTTGGCAGAACCCTGATATGATGTAAAGGTTTAAAATTTGGGGTAGAAGATAGCAGTCGGGTTCGCAATTAAATGTTTGATTTGATTGTCGTTTAAGAAAATGTTTGAATAAAAAATTGGCCCACATGATAAAAATGTATGGGGCCATTTCTGAAATGTTACAAATGATGGTCAAAGGTCGTACAAACACTTAAAATGTGAACCCATCTTTATTTGTGTTCGATATTTTTGTCCCCTGAAAAATTCATGCATGATGCATTTCTTGAATTTTAGCTCACCTGAGCAAAGCTCAGGGTGAATTTTTTGGACACTTGAATGTCCGTCGTGCGTTGTCAGCACTTTTCTTGTAACCATGCTAGAGGCCACAATTTTGATCCAATCTTCATCAAACTTGGTCAGAATGTTAATCTTGATATTGAAATTTGAATTTGAGTTGGGTCAAAAAGTAGGTCACTAGGTCAAAATAGTATGTCACCATGTCAAATCTTGTTACCACTCTAGAGGCAACAATTTTGATCCAATCTTCCTCAGACTTTGTCAGAATGTTTATCTTGATAATAGATTAACATAATGATGTTTTATCGTCGAATAAAACACAGGTAGTTCATGAGATGTTCGTAATTAACGTGGTTCGAGTGAGATACAATTTACCGTGAAAGGGCACCTGAAAATTTGATGAATGAATATCACATACCTGAGCAGTTTTTCAGTAAAGTATGAAAAATATTCATCGTGTAGTGTGTCAGATAATCAAGATTTTTGGGTAAAAAAATCAAATCTTAAAAAGGCGGCAAAATTTGATAATACAATATCGAAATAAGTTATTTAGCTTTTCATTTAAAAGTGTATACAGTAGAGACAATAAAAAGATACAAAAAAGATTGCTTAAAGGTGTTTCTGGAAATGAAATTCGTCATTTAAATTTTGAAAACGGCTCATTTTTCAGAAAAACAATTATTTTGAAAAACTGACTCGTCAAAAGTCTGTTATTTCTTCATAATTCACTATAGGATTGTGTTAGGTATAAATTAAGGAAAAATAATTGAAAATCATTGTGCCGTTTTCGAAAAATCTGAAGAAAAAAGAGTTGCTGCTGACGGGAATCAAACCCACGCCAGGCAGGGCATAAAAAATAGCAAGACGCGCGTATCAAGCGCTCTAACCACTCGACCATCGAGAATAGACACAGAATGCAGGTATTTTAAACAATTTATCGAAAGACAGGCCGGGTAGATTTCTATCCCAGAGACACTTGCGAATGATCTACTTCCACTGGCAAGCCACCTTAAATCACGCTGTCTGTGGCCTCGTGATTTAATTCCTACACATCTCAACTCCTAATTGTGTTATATTCAACAATAAAACATCATGATGAATTTATAATTTCTTAATTAGTACATGTATTCCTTAACATTTCTTTTCAGAGTTCCTCAAGAGAAGAAAACTAGAGGCGACGTGTAGTGCCTTCGTGAAAGACTTGAAATGGATAAATGACAAAAGTACCACAGGCAGTATCACAGGCCAGACTGACAACCAGGGTGACGTTTCAGACAGCAGGGAGGGCCAGCAGATAAATACTGCTTGTGACAGTGAGCCAAACGAAGCCGTTGGTAATGAAACCTGCCAGGAGAACCAGCAGATAAATACTGATTCTGACAGTGAGCCAAATGAAAACGTATGTGGTGACAGTGAGCCAAACGAAGCCGATGGTAAAGAAACCTGCCAGGAGAACCAGCAGATAAATACTGATTCTGACAGTGAGCCAAATGAAAAGGTATGTGGTGACAGTGAGCCAAACGAAGCCGTTGGTAAAGAAACCTGCCAGAAGAACCCGCAGATAAATACTGATTCTGACAGTGAGCCGAATGAAAACGTATGTGGTGACAGTGAGCCAAACAAAGCCGTTGGTAAAGAAACCTGCCAGGAGAACCCGCAGATAAATACTGATTCTGACAGTGAGCCGAATGAAAACTTATGTGGTGACAGTGAGCCAATTGAAGCCGTTGGTAAAGAAACCTGCCAGGAGAACCCGCAGATAAATACTGATTCTGACAGTGAGCCGAATGAAAACGTATGTGATGCCATTGAGCCAATTGAAGCTGTTGGTAAAGAAACCTGTCAGGAGAACCAGCAGATAAATACTGATTCTGACAGTGAGCCAAATGAAAACGTATGTAGTGACAGTGAGCCAAATGAAAACGTATGTGGTGACAGTGAGCCAAACGAAGCCGATGGTAATGAAACCTGCCAGGAGAACCAGCAGATAAATACTGATTCTGACAGTGAGCCAAATGAAAATGTATGTAGTGACAGTGAGCCAAATGAAAACGTATGTAGTGACAGTGAGCCAAACGAAGCCATTGGTAA
The DNA here is from genome assembly GCA_032359355.1 of Macoma nasuta. Taxonomy (NCBI): domain Eukaryota; kingdom Metazoa; phylum Mollusca; class Bivalvia; order Cardiida; family Tellinidae; genus Macoma; species Macoma nasuta. The sequence continues at coordinate 19,080 of JAULCE010133315.1, read as the reverse complement.
AGAAACCTGCCAGGAGTACGAGCAAATACCAGCGTCTGATCATTCAGATGATGATGCATGCTCGGAAGTTATTGATTTGACTAATTTTTTATTGCCATCGGAGAGTTCTGAAAATGCTGATGATACAAGAGACGAAGATTATGTTCCTCCAAAAAAACGCAAAAGGTCAAAGAGAGTTCATAGTAGTGATGAGAGTTGTATTGACTCTGATGATGACTTAATGCCAGTACCAAAAAAATCCTATTTGAATGGTAACACAAAAAGCCAAAAAGGCCGCATCAATTCTGTAACAGTTGAAAGTATTAGTGATGAAGAGACCCATGCTGAGCAACGTGCTATAAATATCATGACCAAACCTGCAGAAGCTAGTGGTTTAGATACTGTTATAACCAGTCAAAGTTCAACAGATGATCAGGAAAGCCTGCAAACTGAATTTGAAAAAAGTATAAAAGAAGATGAAATGTTGAAGGACAAAGAAGTCCCTGCAATTTTTGTAAGAAAGATTCAAACATCACGTACCCTTAAAGATGGAGTTGTTAAAAAGACAAACAGAATTCAGAACTCTTACCATGCATGCTTCTATTGTAAGAAAATGTTTCAACACATACCAACACATTTTAAAAATAAGCACAAGGACAAAACTGAAGTAAAGGAAATTGCTAGTTTACAAGACACAGAAGTTGTTGTTGACCAGAAAATTGCCCAGCTGAAACAAAGTATCATGCGAGCCAAAGGAGACCACATTCATAATCTCAAAGTTGTTAAGCAACAAAAAGGGGAGTTACTGTTCTTTCGGAGACCCCAAGGTGAATTTGATCACAAGGACTTTGGTCCATGCCCGTCATGTATGGAATGGATTCTCCTTACATCAATTCCAAAGCATCAGAAAACCTGTAATGCAAGGAAGTATGAGAAGGAGTTGGGAGCTAATCCTCCTCTTGTTAGAAAGAGGGAACTGCTCATTCAAACTGAAGTTCTCTTGGAAAACATTGCATTGAAGCCTTCAAAAACAATGGTTAATGAAGTTTACACCTCAATGAAAACAGACAACATTGCAAAGTTGGCTAGGACAGATCCATTAATTGTGGCACTTGGAGAATCCTGGTTGAGAAAAAGCTATGACAATAAATTAAAAAGAAAGTCCTTCACTTCATCTCATATGAGGCATTGCGGTAAATTACTGGAAGAACTGCGAAAGTTGGACCTTAAAGAGCCAGAGGAAGATGAAAACCAAATTTGGGACTTTCTAAGGCCAAGTCACTTCGACAAACTTGTAGAAGCCTCACTTCAGACAGCATTGCCTGATATTGATGATTTGGAAGAGCTCAAAAGTCCATCCAACGCAATAAAAATCAAGTATGACCTGTTGAGAATGTTGATGTGCAAAATTGCTGTATCAGTACGAGAAGCAGATAAGTGTAAAGGTGAAGAAAAAAAGAAATGGGAACAGTCGAAAAAAGAGGGAGAAGAATGCAAATTTCTCATGGACTCAGAGTGGGCGGAAAAAGTTACAAAGTTGGCAACTAGCATCCTAAGAGAGAGGAAAATGGGGACTGTTGTCAAGCTTCCCAATCCAGAGGATATTGCCAAGCTAAACCAGTTTCTGGGAGATGAAATAAAGGATCTTGATCTGCAAAGAGAACAGGCCACATGGGATAAAGTCAAAAGAACATCTCAGCTGACAGAAAGTAAACTTGCTGTTTATAATAGAAGAAGGGCAGGAGAAATTGAAGCCATGGAGTAAGTATATTTATCACATGCTCGACGTCGCGTGGGTAGATATCGCATCATGCGGTATTTCCCATGTGGAAATACAAAAGTCAAGCAGGAAACGCTACACACAAAACAAAAAACTCCCACGAAAGGCCTACAAATCAAGCAAAACATCACACTCACATTCAATAGACCACTCATACCCGACATTCATTCCTAACAAATAAGAACAGGACAAACATATACACGAGGGAGACAATGGGAGACCCGCCTTGGAACGGTCAGTAGCAAAAACACCACTGGGAGCTTAAACCGGTTTATGAACTTCCAAACCTCGCTCTTATCCCAAAGACACCCAAGACGAAACGAACATTGTAAATTTATAAAGATATCTCCACCAGGCTACCTCACAACATAAAAGACGGTAAACACAGTACAATATGTAAAACATAAAACATTAATCTGTGGTTATCCCTCAAGTATGTACTCAATGACTTTGCTGAAGTCAGAGCAACTGTAAAGAAGTCATTAAGGGCACGACAGATTAAAAGCAATACATGGATCCGGCAAACTCCTCCCTAAACGAGTTAGGGGTTATGAGTAAACCATCATAGAGTATTACCTCCGACCTGTTGTCGCTGCAATATAATTGGTTAACTAGTTAGATATTGCTTTCATGTGACGTCATCACAGCGCTTTAGCCTTTGTAACGCTGCGCTTTGTGCAGATTATGTGAAAAATAACCATTATGCGAAAGCATATGATAAATAGAATATTGCATTCGCAGTCATTGAATATTGAAATTATCAATCTCGTCAAACATGATACAATGTGAGGCTGGGCCGAGCATTGTATCAAGTTAGACAACTCGTTTAAATCTTAGCATGCTAGGGGCAACTTTAGTCACCATTGATGTCTTAGGCAAACAGTTTGGATCCAGATCAGGTCCAGATCAAGCCCCACATAAATGGGGCCTGATCCGAGATCAAAACTTTGCTTTTAAGGTGTTTCCATTGTATAACAAATACAAAGTACTAACATGTCTCCTGATTAGTCAAGTGGCTGAAATTTTGGCCAGTTGACCAATCAGAATGCCTGTTATGCAAAGTGTTAATAATTTCAATATTCAATGACCACTGATGTAATATTTTGCAAAGTAAAATATAAAATTTATTCTCTCCATTTATATCATGTGCTAGACTTGAAATTCGAAGTTTCCAACATGCTCTGTACTGGAAAATTACGGAAGGGCAATTTTCGCATTAAGCTGATCAAATATGTTAACACTATTGTAATTACAAATGTCTATTGTTATTTTTAGACTGCGTCATTACATGAGGGAAAGGACTGTTGAAGACGTTGACAGAGCTCTAATGGGTGAACTTTCTGAATTGGACAGATACCTCTTGGAGTCACAAAAATTGATTGAAACTAGAGGCAAGGTAGTCACCATATTTACTTATTTATTATAACCACATATATCGTATATCGATAAAAAAACCAACAACACTTTTAATTCTTTCCACACTAAGTAACTTGTGTGGGTATTTTGTGAGCACTTTGGTACTTCTGTTCAAACTTTAGAACCTGTCTTCAATCTTTATCTTATTAAGGTAATCAGAATTCATTTATATTGCCAAGGTCATGGATATACCCAGTCGGTAGGCTAGTGGTGGCAGAAGTTGGGTTGGTTGGGTTTGTTTTCTGGAGTAGATGACAAACTCTGACAATTAGTAAATACGACTGCATATTTTTCTGACCCTGTGACACAAACATTAGATATCTAGCATACATGAGGCATCTGAGAAAGACATCAGCTATATTTGATTGTAGCACACAGATTGTACCTTTGATGAGTGTCAAAGAGTACAGATCCAGACCAGATGCCACATCTTATGCAGCAACTGAACTGGGTCTAAACTTAATTTGCATATCCTGTCAGAAGACATATTTTCTTGTGTGGTACCTGTATTCCCAAACTGTCCACAGCCTGTTGCATTTACATACATCATTTGGATAAATTATCATTTAATACAGATAAAACTAATGCAGCATGCTCCTGTAGGAGCATTCTATGTAAGTTTTTTTATCTGTTTTACTGTTAATAGTGTTGTTCTCATTGTTTACTCTCGTAGAAGTAGGGGACACATATATATTTGGGATGGTACATTTGTTTGAATGAATAGAATTTATAAAGTAAAAATATTTCTTTTTTCCTTTCAAGTGTGGAAGAATAGTCCCGGTTCTTATACCCAACCTGCTTGTTCCAGCCTTGGACTTTTTGGCATCTGCTCATGTCAGAAAAAAAGTCGGAATCGTAGAAGGAAATGATTTCCTTTTTGCCAATAGAGGTATGTCTAGTTATATATTTCAGAAACATTCAGGGATATTTTGGAGAAAGGGAGAACATTTCAAGAAATGGCCATCACTCCGGTGTCGTGTTTTGCGTAGATGTCATTATGCCAAACTCTAACTTTAGTCATACCTTAGTAACCATTAAAGCTACAGGTTTCGCAAATAGAGCATTTCATTGGTTGAAGCATTATGATTTGTTTCACTCGTTACCTTGATTTTCTCCCTGAATCTGTCCAACGGTTATATCTTTCTATAAAGATATCTTTTTATAAAATATGTTGGCGGTTTAATAACAGACAGGCATTGGCCTCTGCATCAGAGGTTCTTATTTAGTCCTTCCATGCAGTGCTTCTGTGACTAGACACTGAGACCATACACACAGCCCCCTGTGGGATAGGGGGAGGATAGAATTCACCCACTGCTTGAGAGTGTAAGGTGGTAGAACTCCACCAAACTTGACACACGCTCACACGCTTTCAAACACTGCATACACACCGGCCCTATACGACGGGTTAAATGCGTCATAGTGTCAAAATTGCCCCCTGTGGGTCTGGGGGAAGATAGAATAAGCCCAATACCCAGGAGTGTAGAATGGTAGAACTCCATCGAACTTGGCACGTGCTCCCAGTGGGATAGCGGGGGGAGGAGAGTTCACCCACTGCCCCAGGGTGCAAGATGATACAACCCCACCGAACTCGGCATATACACTCGGGCTTACATTCACCTGACTATACTACACCGTCGCTGAAGTGACTGAAATATTGTTGAAGGAGACGTAAAACACCCAAAAAAAAAATAAGACCATACACACAGGGATATACTTGTGTGGCTACTGGGACATTAGGTTTAGAAAAGCAGTTAGTCTTGTGTGGCTGTTTTTCCTGTCTTGTGTGACTTTTTTTAAAGAAGGAAAAGTCACACAAGGTACAATTTGTGAGTATGGACGCATAGATTCGGTGATCAAATTTGGACAGCTTTCGTGTCTTTATCATCAGTCATGTGACGTGTCCAACCAATGAACTTATAGCAGCCATCTTAGTTTCAAATGGAAGTCACTCTTTCATCTGTTCTTGTTATTCTGATTGTCATAAGTATTTTATTGTTTCTGTTGTTCCTTGAGATACTTTTTCTTGGTTGTAATATGATTGGAATATTAAGGATATGGAATAGATTATTCAATGAACGTAGGTAAGAGAAATTTTGGAAATATGGCAACATTTGGTTTTGATACTAGTATCACCTTCAGACAAGTACTTGCTTTTATACTGATGGAAAATCTGAACTGCAAAATTATTACATGGTTTCATCAAGGACACTATTTTTTGGTAATCACAGCAGATTGCATTCGTGAAGTAGAAGAAATACTGCGTTTTTGCAGAAGCAGTAACATTCATGTGGCGGGTAATGTCACAAACTTGTCTGGATAATAAAATAATTATCACAAAAGTGTAAGTTGATAATGTAATTTTACCTTATGTATGCTCTATGCTCTAATTTTATCTTGTCAGATACCAAATAATTACATATCTATGTTGTTTACAAAGCAGCATTGATTTATCATAGTTAAAGATTAATAAACTGTTTACTTAACTCATTAGCATTATTCCCATTAGAAGTTATTAGTGTGTCTAGTCACAGAGGTATATTGATGTTGAATCATTTTTGGACAGATTTTCAAAATATCTCTCTTTCAGGCCCAGACCCGTTACATTGCTCTTTATGAGACTTGGTAAATCAGAAACAAATTATTAAACGAGAAAATTTGTGGTTTTTGAGATATTTAAAAAAATGCTGATTTATCATTTATTTTTTAAGTTTGGATGCTTACATCCAGGTTTCTCAACTCCGGGAATGTATACTGACGGCAACCAACAATGATTAACCCTTAGCCCGCCAAATAAAATTGTCGTCTGCTAAATTTCTCGTCTGCCTCAAGTTTGAAAGTGCTTCGAAGTTGCCCAAAATTTGTGAAAATGTCCGAGTGTCAAACAGCTTGGATTCGGATGAGACGTTTAAGTTACTCTGCGTCTCATCTGGATCCAAGCCGTTTGCTTATGGGACTATTATTCAACTATAGTCGTAATTGGCAGGCTAAGGTTTATTTGTTGTTTTGGAACCATAACAATTACAGTAAAGTTCTGCTATAAAGACCACATTGAACATCTTTAAAATCATGCAGTTTTTTAGCACAGAACGAAATCTGCAAAGGGAGCTTATATAAAATGCGCTACTATGGAGGAAAGGGTTATACACTGCATCAGTTTGAATCTAGATCTGACAAAGAATAACTCGGATGTCCGATCTGGCACCACACTGTATAAGTGCATCGTAAAACAAATGCAGCCAAGTTGGTTACGCTTAAAATGTTTCATAATCTGCAAAGTCATTTAGCATCGATCAGCTACATGTACACACAGAATCGTCGTTGTAAACAAACACTGGAAAGCGGTAATATGGGTGAACTGAATAATCCCTACCTTAAAAGATGTTTCCCTGATGAAGTCAAACAATTGTCGGTATCGTTCTGAAGGTTGTCGGTGTTGATATTGGTATTCCCACAAGAATCGTACTACAGAATCACATTTCGCAATCATAAAACAAAATGGTGGAAATTGTAATGCGAAAGTAGATTACCTCAATGAATATTGCTACGCGCACACCCCATTATGCATTGACATCTATTCTTAGGCTACAGGAAATAGTTCCACATATATCTGGTTCTATTCAAATGATTTGACCAGATCTATACTTCGTTTTAGTGTTTCATTGGTTGTCATATATACGGCTCGTGGTAATATGAGTTGTCTCCCTTATCCCAGTGAAAATATAAATAGATATTTCACTAGTACCAACAAATATCCTCTATTTATTGCCTTACAGTCAGTTATTATTGTTTTTAATTACACTTTTGGTTTGGCTGTATTGTCCTGATAATTGTAATCTGTAATGGATATTTTTTGCCTTTTGTCACTCTTGTTATTGTGATGCATTGCAGGTAGTTATGGCATACTGAGGGTGTATGACGCACTGCAAATGACGAGCAGAGAGGCACAGGTCCAGTCACCTGAGCGGATAACCACAGTGAACATGAGAAAATATACGGCCACATTATCCCAGGTAATGCCTCGTGATCTTCTGAAGCCATTTTAAGCTTGTCTGTTGTTTTTTTAAGAAAACAGGTTGAGGTATTGTCATCACCCGTTGTCAATTCAGAATCGGAATGGGTTAAATCTTTTAGGTGCCCACCCCTACTAGTTTGATGGATTTTTTCAACAAAAAATGGGCCAGTCAATTTCAGCAAATTCGCTGCATTGCATCGGCCAATCCACGAAGAGAATTCTCACTGGTGGGCGGGAACTATAAGAAGGTTATTGGGATCACATATTATGTTACTAACTAAAGTAAGTGGCTACGCTGGGTTTGCTCGCTTGCCACTTACTTTGGTTAGTAACATAATGTATGACAATAACCTATACGTACAATTCTTGAGTACGTCCTCATGAAGATATACTTCTGTGTTTATTTTTAAGTATAAATTATACTGCTGTTCTTTTTTTCCTTGTGATTAGTCACTAATCACAGAAGAAAATTTCTGATATGTGTATAAGAAGGGCTTATGTGTTCACAAAAACAGTGGGAAAGAAGTCACAGAAGTAATTTGCCCATGTCCAAATGTTGTAGTACATGTACATTGGAGACGATGTTCTGTGTCTATTATTCAGTACAAATGTTGCTTGTGTGTGGACTCTTAGTTGCTCAAGTTCACTTTATACACATACAAGAGGGACATGATAGCCACAAATCACTCACCTGAGATATTCATTCTGACCAAGTTCTGAGACATTTGAGTCAAAAATGGGGTTTCTAGAGCATAAACAATGTATTATTAGCTCACCTGATCTTGCTCAGGGTGAGCTTTTGTGATACTTGAATGTCTGTCGTCCGTCACCAATTTTAGTGTGTACACACTAGAGGCCACAATTTTTACCCAATCTTCCACAAAGTTGCTCAGAATGTTTGTCTTGATAATATCTCTGGCAAGTTCGATAATGGGTGGGGTTGGGTCAAAAAGTAGGTCACTAGGTCAAATCTTAGGGAAATCTTGTGTACACTCTAGGGGCCAAATTTTCAGCTCAAACTTCATGAAACTTGGTCAGAATAATTATCTTGATATCTTGGTCAAGTTCGAATCTGGGTCAAGTGGGGTCAAAAAGTAGGACACTAGGTAAAATCTTAGAAAACCTTGTATTGTCAGAATAATTGTGTTGATGATATCTCTGTCAAGTTTGAATCTGGGTTATGTTGGGTCAAAAAGTAGGTCACTTGGACAGATTAGAAAAATTGTGGTCAAACTTATCTCAGGTGAGCGATCCAGGGCCATCATGGCCCTCTTGTTCAGATTTGACCTAGTAACCCACTTCTTGACCGGACCACATCCATATTCAAACATGTTTAAGAAATTATCAATACAATCATTCTGACCAAGTTTGAAGACATTAAAATTTTGAGCCGAAAATGTGGTTTGTAGGGTGTTAAACAATTTTTTTTCAAAAAATAGCCCTAGTGACCTACTATATTATAAAGATTTTGACCAAGTTTGCGGAAGATTAGATTTAAACTGAAGCCTCTAGAGTGTAAACACTAAAGTTGTTGATGGATGACGGACATTCAAGTATCACAATAGCTCACCCTGAGCAAGCTGGGGTGAGTTAAAATTAATTCATAGAAGTAGAAAAACATGCAAGTTTCAATAAAAATCATTGATGAAAATGGTGACATCTGAAGTGAAAGATATTTCTGTTTTACAGGTGATGGACCTCAATGAAAATCAGCTTGACTGGGTCTGCAGGCACCTAGGACATACAAAAGCTGTGCATCTTCAGAATTACAGGCAAACGAGCCCATTCATTGAGCGGGTGCACATAGGCAAATTATTGCTGATGCAAAGTTTAAATGTTCAGAACCGTTTCATCGGAAAAAAGATCGAAGAGATTGACTTTATGGACATTCTGAGGTCAGAAGGAGTCCTAAACCAAACATCTTCCCAGGAGCAGATAGCTGAACCAGCAGATGGACAAGGAGCTGACAGACAGTCAAGAACAGAGTATCCACAGTCCTCTAATGAAGAAGGTGCAGAGCAGTTAAGTGAAAAGTGTAAAGCTACACAAGGAAACGACAGAGTGAGTGAAAGAAGTGAAAAGTGTAAAGCTACAAAAGGAAACGGCAGAGTGAGTGAAAGAAGTGAAAAGTGTAAAGCTGCACAAGGAAATGGCAGGCAGCCATGGACTGAGAAAGAACTGGCAGAAATTAAGAACTACCTTAAGAAAAACTTTGACATGTTAAAGACACCCAATCAAAGGGAAGTATTAAAGGCTAAAGAGAAGTCCAAAGCAGATGGTGGGTTACTACACCACCGCCACTGGCACACAATAGTAAAGAAAGTGTCTGCTTTAATTCAAAAAATTAAAAGACAGACTGACTTTTAAGTCTTCACAGATTCCACAGAAAAGGGACCACTTTTCCCGTAATGTAATGCAATGCTTGTGAGTTTCTACTTTCACTTGTCACTCAATTTTTGGGGATATTTTGATTATTTTTCAGGGGTCTCGGATCTCAGTAAACAAAATCCCCAGTCCTCTAACCCTCCAGAGACTGATTCCATTATTTTCCATTAAAAATCCGTAGCCTATCGTATATTTTACGGCACCAATTCCGTAGCATTATGGTCATATTTTATGGACCTATTTCTGCACGATAAACGCGGGGGCAAACATACTCCGCATCTGATCACTTCAAACGTTCGTCGTAACATGTTGGTCGGAGATTTTTGTTATATAATTGTGTCGATTTGGGCTTCAAATGGAATGGCATCACATTGATAATTTATACAATCACTTGCATTAAAAACGACGATGAAATGTCCTTTAGCAAAGGGTAATTCTCGGAACTGGGTCGTTTGCAAAACATACAGCGAAATGGCAAACACTTAATGACTGAAGAGATCTGCTTGTATTCCCATTCCATGAGCTTATTATTATTCCATTGCAACGCCTCAAACACTCATACATAGAGGTTGATTGGCACGTCGAATATAGCCAAAAACTAACACGGAGAAGGCGTGTTGTATTGATGCTAAATGTACATGTATATGCACACGTGTCGGTGAACTCGTCGACCCTGTATTTATGATGTGTACTTTGTTTTCTCAAACTATCTTTTTTTCAACTTCAGTGATACACGGAAGATCTGTCATAATTGAAAATTGAATCATTGGGGAAAAAAAATGGCAGTCGGAATCTACTCATCAACCCCGTGATCATGTAACATAGAGATCTGAATTCTTGTCGGATTACGTGACTGAGCATGTGCTATTTCTGTCTAGTTTATATTCGACTTTGGCTCTCGAAGAAAAGTTCTATATTCGACTTTGGCTCTCGAAGAAAAGATCTCTTTAGAACTACGAACATGTACAATTTGACGAGAAATTCTCATTTAACACAGCATAAATATCCGGAATAATGGTCTGTCCGAAACTCAGTATACAGCGCACTTTCTGTAGACAGTCAAATTTACCCAAGATATATAATCCGTCCCGTGCATCTATCCATCGATATAATCATGTGACTGTAACCATGCCAACAATGGTGCATGTGACTGTAACCAAGCCTGCAATGGCGTCGTAAATAATGATATCCAGTTTTAAAAGCCAGTGGACATCTTACGCGGGTTTCTTGCAAGATTTCTTGCATATATAGACATTATTATAGAGTTGATTTATGCATCAATTTATGCCGTAAATGAAGCCAAACAAGTGCACCATGTTCAAGATACGATCTCCGACGCTAATGGAAGTAGAGATCGGGCGTTACATAAGCTTCTAGTTTGTAGACTTAGTGTCGTTAACTGATTCTTTTGAATCATACATTTGTTCCCACTCTCCAAGTCTGAAATGGTATTCCTTTTTTCATGTACACATAAAATAATCCATATAGAAGGCGATGATGATTTTCGGCCAACATAAAATTTGTATGTTATCAAATGTACGATAAGAAGCATCAGGATGGATTACGATGATGAGAAATTATTTGGAGGAAATGGTCATTAGGCTTTCTTCAACAACCATAAATAAAATTGAATACCCTTTACAAACCCTTTGGTGTGACCATTATTTGAATCTCAATGATACGATTCTAATGCAATCTGAGCTCCAGATAAGTATGTGTGCTCAAAATTATTTTTTGCTTTATCAAAGCCTTTACCAAACCTTTGGTGTGACTATTATTTGAATTGTGTCAACAAGATGATTTGAATACAATCTGAGCTCCAGATAAGCATACAAATGCTCTAATATACAATTACTTTATTTCTTTACCAAAGCCTGTGGTGTGTCTCTAACTTTACCTAAGCCTGTGGTGTGACTCTAACCTGAATCGTCTCATTGAGCCAATTTGAATAAATTGTCACACCTAATTGTTTGATGAAGAAATTAGACGATGTGGGATGCACATTTTATCAGTTCCTCTGACAAATGATGGCAACCAGATTGAAAACTGTCAAGAATTTGAATATAATTAGGTAGAGTTGGTCATTAGGGGTCCCTCTGCAATGATAATTATTGTACCAATATATATTATAAATGAAACTAATACCGACTTTTTCAACGTTATAGACACACTCTGTGATAAAAATGAATTAGAATCTGTCAACGAACAAAAAATTTCCCCATAGACCTATAGTAAAATTTGTGAAAAAGTCTGCCATAGGCTCCATAATAAAAATCCTACGGATTTTTACTATGGGAGCCTATGGGCAACTTCTTTGTCAGTTGTCGGATCGAAGTAAAATTTGGCCATAGAGTATGTCTAAAACGTTAAGAAGATTGGTGTAAGTATGAATTAAATTGGAATGAAAATAAAGAAAATATCGCCAAAAATTGAGTGACAAACTGAGGTGAAACGGACATTATAACATAACTTACGGCGCCAGCGTGACATAACGTCATTATATATTTTGCGATATTCACGGGTGAATATATAACTAGTGATATATCGCTTTTGACGTAACGTCATAATGGCGTAACATCATCATTTTTACTACGCAAGTAGGTAAATGCCGTTGTCTGTGACGGAAGAAAAATCCAGTAAGAATCTAGTCTGAGGACGTTATGTTATAAACAGAATCTTGCATTCGTGCTCAAGAATTATTTGATTTATAAAATTCGTCTTTTGAAAACGATAAAAACTCGACAAGTCTCGTTTTTATCGCTTTCAAAAGACTCATTTTATAATTCCAATAATTCATGAGCACTCATGTAAGATCCTCTATGTAGCTATGCCCTAGGCAGGGCCACTAGGTTTTCAAAGTCATTCCAGTTCAGCAGATTTGCTCAAGTTCATTTGCTTGTTTATTATTTGCAATTTTTCCAATGGTAGATTTATTCCAACTAGATTTTATGGCAGGCTTGTCATTTTTGCAGTGTCTGTTGATTTTGCTATAAATGCTATACTTTACTACATGTATAAATGTTCAATTAACCCTTTACCTAATAGAAACGCCTTTTCACCCCTCTGGGAAATTCAGTATTTGAAAACATCATGAAAAATAGAGCATTTGCTCCTAAGGAGCGAATGCGCATTTGCTCCTAAGGAGCGAATGCTATAGAGCATTTGCTCCTAAGGAGCGAATGCTCCATGTTCCATGATGTTTTCAAAACTTTTTAAATGCAAATTAATTTTTCATGTCCCCAGATCTGTGATCGGGGGGGCATATTGTTTTTGCTCTGTATGTCTGTCTGTCACACTGCAACTTTAACATTGGCGATAACTTTTGAACTAATACAGATAGAGACTTCATATTAGGCAAGCATGTGTATCTCATGAAGCTGCACATTTTGAGTGCAAACATGTCAAGGTCAACCTTCAAGGTCAAAGGTAAAAAATATAGGTCATATTATCAATTTTAGCATACGGCATAACTTTTGACTTGGTGCAGGTAGAAACTTCATATTGGGCATGAATGTGTATCTCATTATGCTGCATATTTTGATTGGTAACATATTCAGGTCGGGTCAATCTTTAAGGTCAAAATGTTGAAACTTAAACATGAAACATTAACATTGGCCATAACATTTTAACTACTACAGATAGAGACTTCATATTAGACATGCCTGTACATCTTATGAAGCTGCACATTTTGAATTCAAACATGCCCAGGTCAAGGTCACTGTTCAAGGTCAAAGGTCAAATATATTGATATTGGCCATAGCTTTTGAACTAGACAAGGTAGAAACTTCATATAAGGCATGCATATGTATCTCATTGAGCTGTATATTTTCATTTGAAACATAATAAGGTCAAGGTCATCCTTAAAAGCCAAAGGTCCGATATGTAGGCCAAAACAAAATTTTAAATAACTTTTGAACAAGTTAATAGGAGATTTCAAACTTGACATTCATGTTCATCTCAAGCAGCTGTACTTTGTGAATGGTGACATGTCAAGGTCATTTGTTATGGTAAAAGGACAAATAGAAAGGTCAAGAATTAAGTATTTGTATGAAATATAAAAGGTAACAACTCCTTATTTTGTATACATGTACGCATTATCTCCTAAAGCTTTAATGTTTGAATGGTTTCATGCCAAGGTAGAGGTCACCCTTCAAGGTCAAATATATAAGCCAGTGTGCAACTGAGGACATATGACAAACACTTCTTTCTTGTTGTTGTTTTTTTAAATTCCAAAATTTGAACTAATAATAGAAAATGATGTCATAATCTAAATATGGCATATTAGGTAAAGGGTTAAACAGCCAGCTGACATTTCTGTATTAATCTCTAATAGATATATTCATCTACCTTTGATTGGTTCTACTGTATTGTATTAAGTTCTTGCCAACAGTTGAAAATACATGTACTAAGGTGTTTAAATCAGATTTTAGACCGTGACATTAACTAAATTACCTACCATATTGCTCCAAATAAACGCCCCGGGGGCGTTGACATTTTTTCTCCCAGAAAAAGGACAAAGAAAATTACAAAAAGGCGGGGCCTTCGTTTATTTGGAGCAAAATGGTATAATAGATGTTTATTTGATCTTCTAGGTCCCACTAACGCTAAAAGTGTAAGATTTGCATATGTTTTTTTCTTTTTCATAATCCATAGCTCACCTGAGTTACTCAGGTGAGATATTGGGATCGGTCTCCGTCCGGCGTACGTACGTACGTCGTACGTACGTCATACGTACGTCCACACTTTAAAAATAACATCTCCTCTGAAACCACTGGATGGAATTCGACGAAACTTGCCTGGGATATTCCTTGGGTGGTCCCCTTTTAAAGTTGTTCAAAAAAATCCATTCCATGAAGAACTCTGGTTGCCATGGCAACCAAAGTGAAAAACTTTAAAAATCTTCTTCTCCAAAACCATCGGTTAAATTTCAAAATAATTTCACAGATTTGATCCTTGGGTTGACCTCTACCAAAGTTGTTCAAAAAAATTTGATATGTCAAAAAACATGGCCGCCAGGGCCTGAGCCAGTTTTCCTTATATGGCTATATAGGTGAGCGATATAGGACCATTGGTCCTCTTGTTGTGTTTTCCAGTTTTGTTTTTGTGTTTTCCAGTTTGAAAACTTTTGGAAGCAAGTTTACAAAATCACTGCTTTTCCCAGCCATCTATTAAATAGTAAATCTACTATGTGTCCTATCTGCTTGAACATTCGAATTTGCCCAAACTTGGTCAAAGTTGGTGTACAAGTAGTCTGGCGGTGCGTGAAGAGCTTAGATTTGGATAGTGATGGGGTCTGATCATATGAATAATGGTTAAATGGCCATTTTACTGTTACTGCCCATGTATACATGTGTATAATTCAAAGATGCACAAACTATCAGCAATAAGAGCTTCCTATGGTGTGTTTGTTTGTTGTGCATCACTCTTGTCAAGTTTTCAATATCTTCAATGTCTTGCATATCTTGTGCCTCTTGTTTATCATGTTTTTGATAGTTTCTTTTTCGATAGTTTCTTGTTAGCTCACCTGACCTATGGTCAGGGTAAGCTTTTGTGACATAATTGTGAGTGTCAGCCTAAGATTTGACATTGCTTAAGAAGTCATTGACTTGAGTCTGCTCAATAATGGCAATCACTATCTACCATGTTTCTAATAATTTTTGTACTGATGTTTGGGTACATTGTTCAATTTTGCATTAAAAGGTAAACTATAATTTTCTAATCTTGTTTGTAGTACTGCAAGTCATTTTTTTTTAAAGATGTCTATTTATAACATAACTTACGGCGCCAGCGTGACATAACGTCATTATATATTTTGCGATATTCACGGGTGAATATATAACTAGTGATATATCGCTTTTGACGTAACGTCATAATGGCGTAACGTCATTATTTTTTCTACGCAAGTAGGTAAATGCCGTTGTCTGTGACGGAAGAAAATCCAGTAAGAATCTAGTCCGAGGACGTTATGTTATAAACAGAATCTTGCATTCGTGCTCAAGAATTATTTGATTTATAAAATTCGTCTTTTGAACACGATAAAACCTCGACAAGTCTCGTTTTATCGCTTTCAAAAGACTCATTTAATAAATCCAATAATTCATGAGCACTCATGTAAGATCCTCTATATTCTTAACCCTTTACCCCACACAACAAGCTTCATTGAAAATCTTTACAATGTCTTTTTTTTATTTGAAAAAAAAAAACGCCCAAAAAACATCCTATCAAGCAAATTTCAATGTTCCATGTTGCAATTTATTTCAACATTAAGTTTGAAAAATCCATAACATTTGAGAACACTTTTTAGACTGTATTTGCATCCCATAACATTTGATTTATAATATGGCATTTTGGGTAAAGGGTGAATAGAGTTTCCTCCTGAAGCTGCCCTGACCACATTGCGTGCAAGGCAAACTTTTCTGATGATGGTGTGATGCCCTCCTTTCACATACCTGTACAGATATCAGGGTCCAATAAATTTTCATATATGCACAGCCGTGCATATATTTTAGAACGACGTTATGACATCGTGATTTCCTATTCAAATCAACTGCGCAATTTCAATGATGTTGATTTATATAGAGACAAAAATATCAATGACAGGAATTTATGTGTGGTTTTGATCACCATTTGGGTATTTGATAAAGAAAATATCAAATTTGTGCTTGTTGATTATCAAATTTGTTGCACTCATTTGATATAACTGATATATTGCTCACCAAGACTCGCATAATATCATTTTGTTTAACTTGTGTTAAAAATTGATAATGAATAATCACTCATTTAATATCATCTAAGTATCGGCTTCTTCAAAAAAAATCTCGGAAACCACAGAGCCTAGATCTTTGAAGTTGGTATGTAGTAATACTAGTATCACCTTAGGCTCTTATCAAGTTCGCAAATTGTGACCCCAATGTAAAAAATGGCTCCGCCTTTTGGTTTACGGACTTTACATAGGCATGCATATGTAAACCCTTAAAAATTTGCTTCTCTAAAGCTAATATTTGGTCTTGTGCCAGTATACTCTTCTACTTAGCATAGGTTCGAAGTGGCTCTTACCCAGTGGCTTATTAGTTCTACATTAGTGTTGCAAAATCTTTAAGGAAAAGTATGATGGTATAAAGAAACATAAATATATATCAAATAAACACAGAAGATTTAAGAAATAATCACAGAAGTAGATCCAAGAAATAAACACAGAAGTAGATAGTCACACTAGGGTATCTGCGTGAGTAAGAAAATTAATCATTCACACAAGTTCATTTTATACAAGTGAAAAGGTCACAGAAGTAAAAAACACATAAGGGTATCTACGTTAGTACGTCCGTCTGTCCGTCTGTCTGTCCATATGTCCATCCTTCCGTCTGTCCATCCTTCTGTCTGTCTGACCGTCCTTAACACTTTCTTGGTTTGGTTTGGTTTGGTTTTGTTGTTTATGTCCGTTTCTGCCAACTTTGGAACACTTTCTAGTCCTGAGCATAACTCTTGAACTGTACAATGGATTTAAATCATATTTGGTATATAAAAGTAGATAAGAGGGTCTTGCAGGACATACATCTTGATGAGGCAGAGTGCAGTGCACAAGAACCATAACTCTTATTTGCTTAACTACGGAGTTATTGCCCTTTGTTATTTTTCCATCTGTCTGTCCATCTGTAACACTTTCTTGTCCGGAGCATAAATCTTGAACTGTACAATGGATTTGAGCTATATTTGGTTTATAAGTACATCTTGATGAGGCGGAGTGCAGTGAATAAGAACCATAACTCAAATTTGCTTAATTATGGAGTTATTGCCCTTTGTTACTTTTTCTTGTCCAGAGCATAACTTGAAAACTACTGGATGGAATTCCATATTACTACATACAATTGTAGAGCTCAATGCAAGGAAGTATAGTGTACAAGAATCATAACTTTTATTTGCTTATTTACAGAGTTATTGACCTTTGTTACTTTTTCTTGTCCAGAGTATAACTTGAAAACTACTGGATGGAATTTCATATAACTTCGTTCAGTGGTAGAGCTCAATGAGAGGAAGAGCAGTGTACACGAACCATAAGTCTAAATTGCTTAATTAAGGAGTTATTGTCCTTGCTTTATTTGTTCCTTTTTTTTAAACCTTGCCCTTATTTACTAAAGGCTGCTGTTTGGGTGTATTAATCACCTTTAGTGAACTTTCTAGTTTACTTTGGAAAATCTTTCAAATAGGCACGTATTAGCTCATTGCTAGTCAGATGGGGTGTTATTTCACCCAATACTTTGTTGATATTGGAGCAAAAAATGTTACTATATAGTAGCAAGATTCAAGAGCATCAAGATTTATTTTTATTTAAATGATGCAGGTAGCAGGTTGCTACATATACAGTAGCAAATATAATTTCGTAAAACCTCTCTAAACCAGAAATATGACTAAAATGTGTCTTGTAAGACAGGTTACAGCTTTATGTAGGCAGAAAGTAATACAGAAAGCTCCTACAGGAGCTTTCTGTATTACCTTCAGCCTGCATTAAGCAGCCAATTTCATTAACAACACATCAGGTTTTCATAAAATGTGTCCGTTTAGAGAGATTTACTGTAAACATTTTTTTTTTTGTCTTTTCAGCGTCACTTTGCCGTGTTCTCTGTGAACTTTCCGAACCACGATGCTCTGGTGACCATCTACACCAACATCCTGGCTCAGCACTTGGCCATCAATAGTTTTGCCGGCAACGTGCAGAAGTACGCCGCAACGCTCATCAGCGGAGCAATCGCCCTGCACTCTAAAGTGACGGCAACATTCCTGCCCACCGCCATTAAGTTCCACTACATCTTCAACCTGAGAGATCTGTCCAACATCTTCCAGGTAGGTTACCATAGTTACCGTAAATACCAGTAAGTCTTCGGCCACCCGATAGAATTGATCAGGGTTTACACTATATGTCCATTGCCTGGTGGCCGAAGACTTGGGGTAATTACAGTATTCCAAAAATTTAGATTCCTATTACATTCTCTAACTGTATATATTTGTTCTTTGCAACCAGTGGAGACCCAATTCTACACTGTTTGCATACATTATCTGTTGAGAGAAAGTCTATATTTTTCTGAAGAAAACAATAATGTTTATAATTTTAACAGTCTATTAAATTAGTGATTCTTATGATTAATAAGTCATATAAATATTTAGTATTGAAAGCGTGTACCCATCACCACATATAGACTCCTTTCGATGCCTCAGTAGTAGATGACTTTTGAAAAAATTGTGGAAAATGGAGCATTTGCTCATTTAATATGAGCATATGTGCTCTTTCCCACAAAATGTTCAACAGCATTGAAAATTTGCATTTTTCCTTTTTTATGCCCCCCACAAAGTGGAGGCATATAGAGTTGCCCTTGTCCGTACTTCCTTACGTCCGTAAATCCCGAAAATTTTGTATGATCTAATTCTTAAAAAGTATATGTCCAATTCTCACCAAACTTTACACACATGTTTGTGGCCATAATATCTTGATCAAGTTTGACAGCCATGTAAATCA
>JAULCE010133204.1:0-12135 GCA_032359355.1 Macoma nasuta | reverse complement strand
CTGGGACTGCACTATTTTCAATGGCGCATTTAGGCGACTGCGGCGGTGAAAGAGTTAACCACAAAAAAACAAGATAATGAAAATGATATATAGGCAAAAAGAAAATGCTTTTTTCGAGGTGTTTGTAAACATTGAATATCAAACAATATGAATTGCATATTTTGGACAACTTCTATTTGACCTGATCTGGATCTATAGAGATTATAAAAGTCAGCAAACATGAGCAAAGCATAAACAGAACACGAACAGATCAGAATATGAACACAACCTATAGATCAATAAAACAAGTACAGACTTTGTCAAAGAACTCTTGGCCGGCACTGTACGTATATAGTTCGCTATTAAATATTTTAACTACTCAGAATATGTTTCTATTCCGCACATGATTTATACATTTAATGATAATTACACGCACTTAGACATAATAATGATGATAATCCTATTTAGAGATACTGAAATAACAGTTTCGTTCGTTTTAAGTATATACAGTAAAATCACGATAATTCGAAGTTGTGGGGACTATTTTTACAAGTCAGAATCACCCGAAATGCTAATTAATTCGCACTTCGGGTGATTCTGACTTGTAAAGGTAGTCCCCACAACCCCGATACGAGTGTTAAAACCAATACAATTGTAATATTTGTGCAGCTTAAAAGATCAACAAATTAGGATTTTGAGTTATCGAATTTTGAGTAATCGAATTTCGAGTTATCGAAAAGTCACTGTATTAGACTCCCCTTACTGTATTTACTGAACATCTAGGCTTTCGGCCAACCCGCTGAACTGCCATAATTATCTGGTGATATGAGCAGGCTAATCTTACTCTAAACTGATGAAGCCAAATTGATCCATATACTTTTAAATGTATACTTAATTGAGCAACTATTTGTTAATTTCATCCTGTCTGGCTAAATTAAGGTATGTTTTCGATATAACTTCAAACAAATCTTGTAATGTCATGTATTTTAGCTAAATAAAGGGAAAAATATATCTTAAGAATATTTAAACTACTAGTCGAGCACATTGTGAACATGTATTGTTTGTTTTGGGTGTGGTTTAGAAAATTTGACCGTAGGATAAATACCATATATAGATATAAAATTATTAGAAATACAGTAAAATTATCATATTTGCAAATACATGTTTATTTGTTATGCTAGTGATATTATTTCAAGAGACGCGTTGTCAAACATGCTAAATGCGTGTTAATCCTTCGTCAACAAGCTAATTTAAACTAATCAACAAGGAATATTTTAACGACATATATGAAAGTGTAGGTACAAGACAAATGCAATTTTGAATTTCGATTGCATTGAAATCAATTTAGGAAATGGAGCATTTGTTCGGTACAAGCAAATGCTGTATTTCCCCCCAATGTTTTCAATAGCCATCCGTTACAGGGGCGCTAAAATGCGCTTCCGTGCAGGAAAGTTTTAAAGTTAGCACATATGAAAGTGTCAAAACGAAACAATTTTCTGCACACCGATGGACTACTAACCTTCTTTCCCGTTCAATATTTTCGTAAATGAAACATATTTACGGATACCATCTCCAGACAATAGAAATATCAGTTACATATATTGTCTGTAATATGACAAAAAGTATTTGTTCTATATGACAAACATCAGTCTGGTGAAAGGTTGCAATTCTTCAATATAGTGACAAATATACATTGTATTGTCCATTCGCGTTTAACTATAATCATTTCACTGTATCAAATGTATGTATAAAGAACGGCGAATCAATCCGCTACACAATCTCACCTGGAACGGTCGGTCTTTTACGATGGCTGATTTAAACACAATGTACGATAACAAATTTGAAATGTTTTTTATCTCGTCCAACTTTCTTTACTTACTAGCCTGTGTATTCGTATTAGCCCATACCGCACGAGCTTTGTTTAGAAATACTAAACATAATGACAACATCGTATGAAAACGGTTGAATAACTTGTATGTAAGCGACAATTTTGAACTAATTGGAATTGTTACATGCAAATGGAGTTTTCCACTCCATATTTCTAACAGAGTATATTTATTTTAAATGTGACAAAGACATTTGTAATCATTTACTCACAAAGCTGTTTTAGTCTAAACCACAAGGAAAGAATCTGATGAAAAAAATAGAATTCTAGGCAAAAGGATATATGTAATTTTCTAAATGTGTTAAACGCATTGTAGGAAATGACCCTTCGTTACGAGCGAATGCTCCATTCCCAACAATGTTTTCAGAAGATATCAGTTACAGAGGCGCTCAAAGACCATTCCGTGGAAGAAGTGGTTAAGAGCACAGTAAAAAATACTGTTCAATTCGATTAACTGACTACTGATTTCAAATAATGTTTTTCTGTCTTGTATCGATCATATTTTAGCAACTTACAAATGTATCTTTGTATTTATTGATTATGTTAGAATTGGAGTGGATTGACAATTTGTTTTCCCCGCCGGTTGAATAACCTCACATCAGTGGAATAGAACAATTTGCTACATGATCTTTTATGCTTTTATTGTTTCCTATTGATATACGATGATCAGAATGAAAATACGAACAAGCAGGTCATTGATGGTCCGACACATTTGTGCGAGAATTGTAAAAGTACGCAAAGTTTCATTGAAATATATTTGAAAAAAGGGCAATCTGCATTTGAAATTTTCACTTAGAAGATTTGTGAAATCGGCCCCAGATAATTTATGTTCGTTCTACTCCAGGAAATCATACCAATATATATACACTATATCACAAAGGAAAATCCACCAAAGGACTTTAAACATCTTGCAAATTTCTGTTGAATGTCTTTCGTTAAAAATTGATTATATGTGCTGAGACATTTCATAAGAATAGGATATAACTACTAACAATATAATATTTGCAAAATGTATATTCAGTATGAGTTTTTCAAACCAGTTTTTCACTAGATCCTTCGTTTAAGTACAACACATTTGTGACGCTCCTGAACGCTAATTTAACATAATATTGAGCTAAAACTAATTAAAGCTATCTTACTAGTGCAATAATACGATGTGAAATGCATTGCGACCAAATGTGAAAGCAGTTTACTATAGTATACTCTTAGGAACGATGATCTAATTACAAATCAAGAGTGCGGTTGGCTAATATTTGTGTTTACCAAACCATTGGTAGTGAAGACGAGGCGATTGCAACACACATGCCATTGCAAAATTGCATTATATAATGATTGTGATAATAACGATCTTATTTTGTTTTTTTGTCAAAGGGATACTGCTTTTCGTTTCATGTTTTGCGAAAGTACAAAACTACCTCCAAGGAATATCATCTGTATATTCAGACCAATTAACAGTTATATTGATCCCTTTGACTGCTTCCCGTCTACGATGTGTAATAAGTATATGTATCTACATACTAAATATAAAATACAATAGTTGATTAATGTTTCAAAAGAGAACGGGGTTTGATATAGATACATGCATATTAACTTTTCAATACACATGTAGTTAAAGGATACCGGGAAAAAATGTAATATCAAAGCTCTTGTAATGTTTGTTACAATGCAGTGAAGCATAAGATGCATTTTTTGCTTGTTGATTTTATAAAACATCTCATCACGCAATTCGGATGTTAATGGAGTATTTTACATAAAAAGAAAATCTTAGACAAGTGCGTGAATGAAAGTCTGTTGGCTGCTATCTTCGAATGAAATAAGTGTATTACATCCTGTGCAATGCTGACTTACAAGATTCCACAGATATTATTTTACCTTCAAATAGTAAACGTATATAAAACAGATATTATTTTCATAGCAAGACAATACACATGTATATGAATAATTCGAGTTATAATTTATAATTAAATTTTAATTCTCGTGTAATTTTTAACCGATATTGTCTCTAACGGGAGTTAGTTATTCACGTGCAAACGAATTGCTAAATACACGCGACACATTTTGTGCAACCACACCTCAATGATGTACAAACAAATGGTGTAAAGTAAATGAACCACCGCATTGAATACGCAGCGACGGAGTTAGTGTCAACGCTTCTCCTTCTATATTTACTGCAAACAGTGCGGATCTGTAGTAACCGTATTGATACAATGCTAATCTGGGGCCAGTTTCACAAAGCTTCTTAGGAAAATCTTAAACTTAAGTGAAATTTCAAATGCAGATTTCTCTGCATTTACAACAAATACTTCAATGAAACTTTGCATGCTGTGAAAAACTTAGTTTTTCACAAGCATGCAATGTATCTGCATTTTAAATTTTCACTTAAGTTTATAATTTTCCTAAGAAGCTTTGTGAAACCGGCCCCTGAGCGTTTACTATATGAAGGTCATTTTGCATAATGTTTTATATCGAAATAAGCAATCTCTCATCGAGATCCAAGTTGTTTGACACACAGACAATAGTTTCACCAATTTTTAATAAATCCAACGACATCCAAAAATGCAGCAGACGATACATTTTGCAGACGGCAAATTTAGAGGCGGACTAGGGATTAAAGTCAAACATGCTTAGCCTTGAGACTCAATATGCCTGGACAAATATAAAAAGAACCTCAAACACAGACAAAGAAAAACAACTTTTGTGCCACATAGGGTTTATAAGCATACCTTAAGTGAATAGCTCTGGGGCCGCATAATTTCTTAAACTTCACTATGTTTTTCACAAGCATGCAAAGTTTCATAGAAATATAAGTGAAAATGAATTGGAAATTTGCATTTTAAATGTTCACTTAAGTTTAAGATTTTACTTAGAAGCTTTGTGGATACGGCCCCAGTTGGATCATTATAGTGTAGCTGTTCAGTGAAAACGATAAGCTGAAAAACACGTGGGGTATTCTATCTTTAGTTATATTAACACAAACACGAATCGCCCAACCCGCAAGATTTAATGCCTCAACATTACAGGAAGATTGGTTAAAAATCTTGTCTAATTATGTGTCGATTGGCTTAAAACTGGTAAACAATTATCTTATACTTGCTTATTTAAGTAAACAAAGGTGTACATATTATGATTTACGTTATACTGAACTTTACATCCTGTGTTCAAAGTGTTGATAATAAAATGTTACATGCTCGGCGAGAGAAAATGGCGCTCGAAAACAAATATCTGCGTTTGTCTATCGACACTAGCATATATATTATGTAAAATCCAGACAAAATACCCATAGGAAGCTATTAAAATTTCATACATTTGATGTTGAAATAATTTCAAATAAGAAAATACATTAAATTGTTCATGTTTCCAAAAACAAAGTTCGACATTTTTATTTACGCGAGTATCTCTTTAAAACATATCAATTGAATAGTCCCAGCTAGTTTTAATGCTATAAGAATTCAACTTGTTTAATAACCTAAACCTGAAGTGTTGTAAAACTGTTCTACTTCGACATTGTAACACGGCATAGGTCGTTTTCAATAGAAAAGTGCCCATGCTCAATATGGAAACCGCACACTTTAAGATGGTCGGATCCCGCCCATGCAATAAATGACGAAAAACAGAGCAGTTATCGAGTAAACTGCACAGTAATGACAGACACTCGGTTTATCAAATATCTGTACAGTAATGGCGGCATCGTTTTCTTGATCTCTTAATTTTACAGAGCTAGAAACAAACAAATGGTGACATTTCACTTGCAATGAGAACATATTTTTCCACGCTGTCGTTTAGATTCATGGTAAATCAGAGAGAACAGAGCATGACAACTATTTACTGCATAGATTTTCCGAATATCATTTCGTATTGCCTTTTTTCTATTACACATATGTCATGGAAGCACGGGAATGTAAGGTCTAGTTTTGAAAGAGTATTTGCTTTGTCATTGTGAAAAGCTTCCCCTCATTGAACGGCCATTGTCGTGGGATTTCATTGTTATTTTGGATCAGCTGCGCATACAACTCACGAGAATACGTCGTGTTTTCCGTAGTATCGCCTCCTGCCATAAATTTTGGCCATGTTACTAGTCATATATTGCACTTGCTTCACTCGTGTTCTTGATCAGACCCACCCCAATACATTCGTGCGCATACGCGCACTCATGCATAGTGTGCGGGTTAAATCAATATAACTCACGAAAGCAGTGCAATATATATTACTTAGGACAACACAAAACAAACAGGCACATTCATGTGTCTTCTAATTACGTCATTTCGTCTAGTTTGACGTCATGAATTATGTTCTAGCAGTCACGCGTGTGTATTAAGAATGCATAAGCTTCCGATATCTTCGGCTGTGCAATTTGTTTCCCGCGTGTAGTGTCCTGCTAGATTGCTATATTTACTTTTAGGTATTCTTATAATTTCGATCATCTAACTTCGTTATAACTGATGTCGAGTGGATGGAATTCGATAGAATGGAGAGGTTCCTAGCTGTTGAATATGCAATGCATGGCCGTGTTATAATTAAGTATGCAATATATATCCGCTTATCTTCGTCTTGATAACGTATCAACAATTTAAGTTACAGTAAAACTGGCTTATAACGAAATTCTTGGGACCTTGACAATCATTTCGCTATAACGGAATTTCGTTGTATCCATACTACACAGATTTCCCTTATTTTATTTTTTCCTTTTTACACTTAAAGTAACTTGTCTACTATTTACATATGTAGTCGTGATTTTATCTTTATAAAAATAATTTTCAAAATATTGTCTTTAGCGTGTAGGGGAATAGAACAAAGTTTGGGATATAATTAGTCCGTAGAAGAGCACACAACTAACAAGACTTCGCATTATGTTCAGATATCGTCGGTTTTTATCCAAAACCATGTAACTTCCATTTTAGCATTTCCGCATTAACGTTTGTTTGGAACGAAATATCGGTATTCTTAAAAAACACGTCAGTACCAGTTTGGAAAAATTGCACTTACGTGGTTTCGGGGGATAACCGAAACAATCCTGATCAATGAATGACATAGTTGCGTGGCTTATTGCAAAGCCTACACAACAGTTACCATTAGTTCAAGTATGCCACGTGAAACACGGTTTTGTGATATGTTATTGTCATTTATATTACTCTGGTATACCAATAAATGTCATTTTGTCTGACGACCGTGCACAGACACATAAAATTCGAATAACATCGCAATGTATTATACGAGCACATTATATGTTGCAAAACTATAGTCGTTATGACTGCAGTGCGCTGTTAAAACGTCCCCTTTTAAGTATTGTTTCTGCATTTAGTACACGTGTTTAGATTGGTTGTATGTTTGCATACGAATCCATTGAACTATGTGGCAGACTATCTATGTCGTTTCTACGTTAAAACACTAAACTTTGTCTAGTGTTTCTTCTGCCAAAGACTTGTAAGATACCTATTTCACCGCTATAGGAGACTAAAGTCGACATGACAAAACAGTGAAGTCCCATATCAGACACCGCCTTATAAGGCGCCGTCAGTTCAGGGAATTCACTATTTTGCAACAAAATGTAGTCGGAGTATTATTTTTTCGAAAAAGCCAAAGGCAATTTTGTTTATTTATTTCGTTAAAATCTTTGATCCATAACTAGTTACAACCGACATTTTTATATTTGGCGGCGAAATGTTTAAGAGAGTTAAGGTCTGAAATATTTATTATGCATTCCAGTTTCAAGTTTTAATCTCAGCTTCAAATCTCGTAGTTTTCTCTCAACTTCTTTAAATTGTAAAATGTCTACTAAACGTACGTTTATGGTAGCTTGAAATATATTGAGATCAACAAAAAAACTCACAGTAAACACATAAACTGAAGTTTTAGCAAACCATCTATTAAAAGGTTTGCTTGCCCCAAAAGCAAGTAGACAATCACTTTTTTTAAAGCATTTCACAACTAATTGAATAGGTTATTGATATCAGGTTAAACACAAATCAACGTTCAGTTTAGGACAGTGTTTATTTGAAACCAGCCACTTGAACGACATAATTTGACAAAAGCGTGCTAATGAACACTGTATAGGTGAGTGCTTAAAAACCATGTACATATATTGTAGAAGTGAGCATAATTTCCTCCGGCGAAAACGCTGGATTCAATATGGCAACTGATGAAACAAGTCAACTAACAATGTTGATACAGGTTATTGAAGTTCTAGTGTAATAAATCTTTATTCAGATTTAAAAATATACTGTTATCTCATTGGAAAAAAAATATAAAGAAAATACTTAAAATAGTTTGTGTTTCCTTTGAGAGACCTGAAACCAAAGCTGGATACTATTACATACACGTATTTTGCTATCGATAAGGTACGCTCGGTCAGGTCGAAAGCCTCAATTTGTGTGAGGGCAGTAATCGGTAATGCTCTGAAAATTCCTATATCCTAAAGCATTGTTAGTTATAATGAGAAACTACAAGAATGCAGTGTTATATGGTCAGAGAAGCGCTTTTCTTTACCTATTAAACGCTACCGTAATGCAAACGCAAATCAGCGTATATAATAATAAACAGTAGTATGTTTATCTATTTTCATTACCATGCCGGACTAACAGTTTGGGGCGGGCAATATGGCCGCATAACTTTGGTTCTAATTTATCAGTGAGGAAAGTTTAAATAGTTAGTTAAGAGTTTATGTTCCAGTGTTCATAACTGATGTTAATAAGACTTTTTTCTTTTTTTATTCAGTTGATACTCTGGAGCATAAAGCTAAACCAAGAGCTGTCAGATCCGACTGTGTGTTCATATATGCAGATGTACAAACCTACCCATTGATTACCAAGCTGGCATACGTTAGCATTGTGTCTGACATCGTGCTTTGATTGCTTACGGTTTAAGTTGGCTTAATTACACCAAAACGTTAAATTGCCTTATGTTCTACTTTGAAAGAATAATTTACCATGTACTCCATGTATTTTTTTTCAATCAAATTAATTAAGCATTTGCTCACAGCATATGCAGTGTCTGCTGCCTTATTAATGCATGTTTGTACATCAACCTTTGGATGTGTTGACAAGCATACGCAGACATCGATTAACACTTTAATCCAGACATATTCGATTGTATAGACCTACCCAAATGGACAACAAAATGTTGGCTTGTAGGCAGATCAACGTGCCATTTTAAAGGTTTTAATACATTCATGGAAATGGAGCGTTGGTCCGATACAAAACAGGCGCTATTTACTGTAACGGATGGAACACTGCTTACTCCAATAATGTAGGTTGCAACTTAGATATAAGGCGATATCATTATCAAAGTCAAGCAAAGACACTTACATTATATACGAAACGATCGCTACAATGCTACCGTCATAGTTAATTATGTTCGTGTAAGTAACACGACTTTTCTAATCAACAAGTGCGCATTGTAATAGCCTGTCGAGGTTGTTTGGTAGTTGACATTGAGTACGCCAGGGTCACGCGCATTCGTAAAAATATCTTACGTGCCATTATTCTAGATGGTGGAAACTTACGGTTTTTTAATATTCTTTCCTTAGATAGACGTTTGGTACGAGAGCACATCGATGCTATAGTTATGTACCATCGACTTTTTCAGGGCGACATTTAACGAATATGACTGGCCTTTGGTTAAATTGACGTTCTGAGAGTTTAAGTTCAGGTAAACGGCTTAGGAGCCAATGCCTCATTTTTTAAGTTTGAACTGTCAATTTTCCGTTACGTAAAAATTCACCTTTATCATATTATTTCCCTATGAATGACTATATTTAACTAATGAAGAAAAGCTTTATTACAAACATGAATAGAAGTATGTGTTAGCCGGATATCCTTAACCATCAACATCAGTGCTTTACAATTGTTCAGCTTTTTCATTTGTTGATATGCACACAATATGTTTACCACAAAGGTTCTAGTAAAAACGGTGAATCATATACTTTTAATATCGACCTAAATACAACTAAAGGGATAAAAAGTGCCTATATTTTCAAATCGTTAAACAGATGAACGTGTGTAAGGCGTAACATTAAACAGTTATTGTCGTTTTAGCAAATAAATGATGCAGCAATTGCAAGAAAAATTGTCTGCCGTATTGTATGATTATTGTCACACAATTTTAAACAAATATTTGATTGCTGATTTGCTCACCACGTTTCTCAAACTAAGATTTAGCTTAATCGAAAATTTTCATTCACAGAATTGACCCCCAACATTATGGCAATACAATTTCGAGGGAGCTCAAACATTTAGACGCATACTGATTCTGGTTGGTCACCCTTTCTGATATATTGAAAATTCCTGACAGAGAAATAAATGCATAAAATAGAACATGTATACTTATAACTGTGCACATTGAAATTGATAGAATACACTCAGGACTATATACAATAAATTGCATTTTGTCCAGATATATTGTCGATATCTATCATATTAACAAAGACATAAAATGAACCAAACATCGGGCTCAGTGGCTTCCATGGTAGTACTCTAAATCACGTTTTGTGGTTTAGCGAATATTGAAATATTGCAAGGTAATGCATTAACTTATATTTTTCACTCTTTGCTTTCTGAATAAATATATAGTCTTAGTACATTGTACAACTTACTTTTAATCTTTGTATATGCTGTATTTCATAAAAAATAAAATCCATTTCTATATCCTGATAACGCCCAATTGAACTTAAAGGGTTCATTTATTCTCTGATATCCATCTTTCACAAGCAAACTGCTACAAGGATAAAAAAATAAGTACACAAGCCGTGTATCGTAATCTTGCAACCAATTTATCAAAAACTCATTCAAAATTATGTTAACCTTGATATCGATTTTTCTCATATATTAATATTCGAATGATATGATTTTCTTAAAGTTCGACGAAGAAGTCGTTTAAAGCCATATTATCCTTCAAATTTCGTGAAAACAGCGTGATTCCCTATCATTCATGCATAAACTATGCAAGATATAACTGTCGAATCCATGACTCTTTCAAACAATACATAGTTGACTGCTTAGTATTGATATTGTAAACTGTTGATTTCTTAGAGAAGTGAGACACCTCTCTAACAGTTTTGTTTACATACCACAACGGGACTCTAGCTCGGGAGACTTCGTTTTTGAATCGGAAAGTCGCATGTTATGAATATTATTGTACCTATATATATATGTACCTACATTAATACATAAATGCCACGAATGTGTGTGTAAGTGTGATGAGGTAGTGGTTAGAGTCGATGACTGCAACGCCTTTCATTTCCCCCGCGTCGGTTCGAATCCCATTGTAAGCAAATAAATATATTTACCTGTCAAAAAAAACAGAGCAGATTTAAATGAGATTTTTTCTGTTCATGTTTGTTAATTTCTCGAAAAAGATTATTTGTAATTGGTATTAGGTACATGCTGTTGTTTTCGGTAGCACTAGATGCAAAAGTAACCAATGCCAATTTCTTCACAGACAGTGTCAGCTTAGGTATCGTGGTCTGTCTCAGAATCAAACGTCAATTGTTCCTCGAAATCTGCAGTTCAGCTGCTTTTCACGTCTGTAGAATAAAGCTACATCGCACGCAAATCCCAATAGTAATACAATGTCCACCTGTTCAGCGGGTAACCAATGCGAATAAATTAGTTTAAGTTTAATTAATCTAATTCATCTAACGATAAATACGATATGTGCAAAACACATGACGATTTCATGCATTTGTACATATGCAAAATTATATAAAAAAAGATATTAAAACAAACCTTTAGTCTTGAGTGAGATTCGAAACTCCACTACTCCAAAAAGTTCTGAAAATGTACAACCCCTCTACTACCATGGCTAACTTCTTCTATTTTCATTAACATTCAAATGGGTTGTATAAACTAAAAGCGATACATATTTGGTTGCACCGAGGTGTACCGAAATCCCTGTTTATCTGTGTGAGCATGCTTATGCAAATTATCAACAGTCCGGACGGCTTACGAAAGCGGCCGGAAAATATTCGGGTCACTTCGCCCCAGATAATAAACAAAACATCGTTGACTTAAATCAATCTAATCACTGATAAATATAACTGTTTTTGCCATTTTTATATCACGAGACATCCTTTTAGTTCTATATTAACGAATCCGCACATCTTTTGTATTTAAAAAACATCGTATTTTTGAGGGAAACATGCCTTTAACTTTGGTCGAGGGAGTTAACGCTTTCCTGTCATTGAATAAGCTCATGCACATATAAAAGTAGAAAGAAAGGTCTTGCAGGACACACCACATACAACACAAAACAGCCACCCAATCAGCACAGTCACACAC